>OMLI01090385.1:0-15801 GCA_900302605.1 Rondeletia loricata | reverse complement strand
TATTGGGTGTACCCACATTCTCCTCCGGTGCCTCCGGAGCCTCTGGAGCAACAGAAAAAGAGCAATCGCCCTCCTCCTGTCTACAACTCTCACTGAAACACAAATTAAAAGTAGCCAACAACATAAATATTGAGAAATAAGTCCTCTCAACTGATTTAAATACAGGTATACGGTGAAAACAACAGCATTTTCTGCCAACCAGTGATTTGTTTGATTGTTTGTAATTTCCCATGGGATAATATATTGACGGATATGCATGCATTACTTTTAATTAACCTGGCAAGTATTTACAATATCCATTTTATCGAAGTTCTCGGAATGAATTGTGCGTCTGTACCGCTCACGGACTTCCCTGTTTTGACGCTCTCTGTGGGAACGGACGGACGTCACTTGGCATGACGCGACTGACGCTTGACGCCTCTGTTGGGTTCCCGGCATTACTGTATGCAACATGACACTCCATCTTCATCTGCACAGTTACAAATGGAACACTCACTGACAGAAAAGAGTTCACCACAAGCCAAGTTCAAGAACAAGAGAAAAGTTTAAGAGATTTATATAAAAATTTTGTAGTTGTTTTTTTATGCACATTGTTGATAAAGATGTTTTTTTCACATGTATTTTGAATGCATAAAAAAAAAAAATATTCAAGCACCACTCTTAAATAGTCAGTAAGAGTGCTTAAATGTAAAATTGGGTAAACAATAAACATGCCTGCCTAGAATGAAAGGCATGTGCACAGACAGTGGAATCATGCCTTTTAGGGTACAGAGTTCGCTACATTAATTATGGATATCGGAATCTTTGAGAGAGAAAAAAAATCGGTTGATATCGGCCTATCGGCCTTCCTGTTCTCCAAAATATCGGAATCGGTATTGGCCTTGAAAAATCCATATCGGACGACCTCTACTCTTAACAAACGCCAAGAAACGTGCCCACATTACCCCTATCTTAGCCTCTCTTCATTGGCTGCCTGTTAACTATAGAATAGATTTTAAGATTTTAAGATGAACCAGTGGAGGTTCATGTCAGTGACACAGATGATAATGATGATGATGGAGCTGACCTAGTGGAGATCAGTGTAATTGGTGAACTGGATTATTTGTCACTTAAGAGAAGCCCATGCTTCATCCACACTGTCCAGCTTGTGGTGCGTGATACCCTGGAACAAGCTGGCCCTCTAAAAATCGCAATGGCAAAAGTTCAGAGGCTTACATCATTTTGCCACAAAACCACAAGGGCAACGGAAATCCTTGAGGTTCATCTGAAGCTCCAGGCTGCAAGTGCAACAAGGTGGAATAGCCAGCTGAAGATGAGGTAATTTCTTCAGATCCCCTAACAAGTTTTGTTTGACCCCTTGGTTAACTTAACCCTGGCATTTAATTCTGCCAGGCTTTTAGGGAGAACTCCACCGTCTGACTCCAAGTGTTGCCTCATCAGGTCTATGAGAAACAAAGTCTGATCTCTGGTAAAGGAATCATGGGGGGGCAATGGTGCACTGCCTGAACTGTCAGCACTACTGGAAGGTTTCTCATCTCCTCCCTGCTCTGAGCCTCCTGCTCCCTGCACCTGATCCGACACTGCCTGGTAGAGGGGAGCAATGAGGGGTTGGGTTCTCCCCTCGTCAGATTCATATATATCTGTGTCCGCATATAATGAGAAGTTAAGAGAAGATCAGGTAAGCCCCCTTGAACTGAAATTAATTGAATATCAGTTAACAACAGTAAAGTATCAGTCATTGGAAACATTTGTCTGTCCGACCATATTTCCTCCAACATTAATAACAATAGTAATATCATTACTATTCCTACTATTCGCAATTCAACACGTTATGTCAAGACAGATCATGATGTACTAATGCTAAATAACTAGCGTTAGCTATTTCAGCTAAGTTAGCTAGACAGCAAGCATATAGATAATTCGAATAACATACATTCCAAATTTACATGATTAAACAATTGCCATACGTTTTAATAATTCAAGACCACATAATGCTGGAAAATGAACTTAAATTATATTATTTTGTTTAAATTGATGTTAAAAGCAATGTTGTTTACCATTAACCGTGAACGCCGCCATGTTGCTGTGATGTCAGACAGCTGTGTCTTGGCAAAGTTGGGGTTCAGAAATCTTGCCCCAGTTCCCGACTCGGAATTCCCAGTTGAAGAGCCGTTCCATTGCATTTAGCATTTAGCATTAGTCCAAAACAGCTTGTAAAAAAGATGCATGTTTGAAAATGCAATAACTGTCAATTATACCACTCAAACAAAGTCAAATATTAACAGTGTCTACATAAAAAATCTTTGATCATATATGAATATAGAGGAAAATTTGAATTCCTATAATAGGGGACCTTTAAAGGCAGCCACTCACATGTTTTTGTCAAAAACACTGGGTTGTAACTCACAAAATCAGGAACCAGAGGCAACAGGTTAAACCAGCTGTTGTCAGTAGTTGTGGTGAAGCACACTGACGTATCATGGAGTGAGCTCCAACATTCAGAAAATGGACATGAAACCTCTTTACAGACCTTAACAAAAGGTTTGGAGTGACATTTTAAAGCAATCAATCATATGGTGAGACTTGGAATTGCAATTGTTTTGCCATTTGATGTGTCGGCACTAAAGACTGTAAGGGTGGAAATTGGCTGTCGCTTCTTTACAGTCTTAACTGAAACTCACCTGAATATGGTAGCACTGTCTTTGATATGAATCGATGCATGTCCCCTCGAGATCAAGCAGAGTGCATTGTAATGCTGCTTCATAACAAGCGTGTACATTTACATTTCACACAGTGCATACATCAAGTGTGTGTATGTCCCATTTGAAGTGTAGATTTGTTGTTGTGTAGACTTCCACTAATGCTGTTCTACATACATATAACCAACACCTTTTCTCTCTCCTCCTCTCCTCCTCCTCTCATTCAATCATTTTATCCTCTCATCTCTCCATCCCCTTTAGAAGAGAAAACACCAGATGGATGGATGGATGGATGGATGGATGGATGGATGGATGGATGGATGGATAGATAGATAGATAGATAGATAGATAGATGGATAGATAGATAGATAGATAGATAGATAGATAGATAGATAGATAGATAAAGAGATGGCAGTTTTTTTCCATCAACATACCCAGCAACAACTCCAGCTCCCAGTGACCTTCTCATCTACTGTAGAAGAATGAGAGAAAGGCATGAGGAAGAAAAAAAGTATGGAGGAGGAGAGATGGAGGAAGCGAGAGAGGTGAGAGGAGGCGTAGGAAGACGTGTATGTGTGTATGTAGCCTATTCAGTCCTGCTGGCCTTGTGCTTCTCTTGTGTTAGCTGAAGGTTGAGCCTTAGGCTCCAATGAAAAGACGCCATCGGCAAAAAGAGAGCACCCTGTTCCCGTTGTGTGTGTGTGTGTCTTTTGTGTGTGCAGAGAGAGCACACACAAAAGACACACACACACAGGCGGGCTCTTGGTAGCCTTGGGCGCCCAGGAGCCACACACATCGAACACACACTCTCTCTTTGTTCCTTCCAAACATCTCTAGAAAAGTAATAAAGACAGGAAAGCTCTGACAGCCAATTTAACCGTCTCTTCTCGCTGCTTATTTAATTTTTTTCCCTTTCTCTCTATTATTTCTCCCCGCTCCTCACCTTGACCTTCTTTCTGTCTCACTTTCTGTCTCTCGCTCCCTCTATGTCTCTCTCTCTGTCTGTCATTATATTTTTGTCCCTGTCTGTCTGTTTGCCTGTCTCTATCTCAGGTCCATGTGGCGTTTTCTTTTCTCTGCCTATCTGTTTTTCTTTTCCTCTGTCTTTCTCTCGATGTCTTACTGTTTGTCTGTCTGTCCCTTTGTCTCTGTAACTTACACAATCACTTACCGTATGTTCACACAGGAAGGGAAGCAAAAATTCACCATGCGAGTAAATCACAGTTTTTTTGTTCTTTTTTTTCGCTCAACATGACAATTATGCAGCGAAATTGGCAAGACGACATGCACGCATGTGTGATAACAGCTGAACAGAAAGCAGCCATCATGATTAGTGGTTTGGGTTGATATTTTTCTTGACTTCTTTTGTTAATGATGAGGAATAATGAGACAATGTAGATTACTTGAAACTATGCTTCAGGATTATATTTTTCTATTCTATTATTATTGCATGTTAAATCATTTTGCACCAGGCTTGGCATATGTCTTCTTCTGGGAATCTAGCTTTTCTAAACGTTTTGTGCAGATGCCATTGGTCAGTGTTATTGGTCACGAATACCCAATGGACATTTTTCCAGCTGTAAATAATAGGTACAGCTGCCTGGATAGAGTCCTGCTCAAAGCTGATTGGCTTTCCCTTTACTGCGTCTGGCGAATTTGGTTGCATCCATCGGGTCTGAACATAGGGTTAGAATCTCACCTGCTTTCTTTGTAATTTCTTCCTTCACTCCCCTCCTCACTCTCTATCTCTTTATTTCTCCCTGTTTCCCTCTATTTATTTCCTCCCTCTCTGTCACTCTCTCCTCTCGCCGACTCATGCTGAGTTTACCTCCAGCCCTCCGTGCCTCTCTCTCCATCTTGGCCTGTTTTTCTCTCCTCTCTCCTTCGATCTGTTTATTCTCTGCTTGTTTTTCTGGCCAACCCCCGCCATTCACTCTGTCTCCTCCACTTTCTCCCCTTCTCCCTCCATCTCTGCCCCTTGCTCTCTCCTTAACATCCTTCTGTATCTCTATCTTTCACCCTCCCTTTCCCTTTTTTCTCTCCCTCCCTCCGTCCCTCCCTAATCATTAGTCTGTCCTTCCCTCAGTTGTTGTTTTTCTTGCTTTCTTGCTTCTTTTTCTTTCCTCTTTCTCTCCCGCAACCCCACGTTGTTCTCTTTTTCTCTCTCCTTCTGTCTCTGTCAAGCCCCTTTTTGAGTCTGGCCATTACTCTGTAAAGAGCACAGTGATGAGAAAGCACTTGTCAACGGAAAGGTTAGGAGGCTAATAATCTGACCGCAGCATTCGTACACCTCCATGTCTGTCTGTCTGTCTGTCTGTCTGTCTATCTATCAGTTATACAACTCAATACTAAAGTAACTAACAGCAAAACCCTTCTCACATGGGTCCCTGGGAATACACTTTATCAACTGAGGGTCCATGACCTAATTTGTGTCTATTTCGGGGTTCGTGACAACAAGTATGAGAACCCCTGCTCTATTGCATAGGTATCAAACTCAAGGCCCGAGGGCAAGAAATGACCCGCCGCACATTTTCAGACAGCCTGCAGACTGATTTTGGTTAGCAATTCATTTTGGCACCTCCCTCTCACCGCACACCAGTACAGTCTTAAAATATCTATCCTCGCTCTGCATTGTACCAGCAGGGAGCATGATGTATGATGTTTTTGAACAAAAATACATCACATAAGGCGTTCACAGGACATTGACATGTTTCCAGCCTGCAGCATCATCTGGATTTTTCAGTTCTGCTGCACTGTACTGGGACATAGAGTACATGAACAATCCCGCCCCTCCGCCCCTCCCATCAAATAAAACTGAATGACAGGCTGCAGGGAAGGAAGCAGAGAAAGGAGTGGCTGGTAAAATGAGAGTTAAGGTAGATGGTAAGCCGTACTAAATGAATGAGTCTTGAGCCTGGACGTAAATACTGATATAGTGTGTGACTCCATAACGTTGGCTGCAAGCTTGCTCCAAAGGGATAGGAACATGTTTTTAAATGCAAATTAAAAAAAGAGTTTTTAATTAATCAGATATTTGGGCAAATTGTGGTGATGCATTGTGGTTAGCAAAGGAGAGGAATGCCTCAACCTGGAGATATGTCTTTGGTGAAAATACATTGCTTTGATGTGATTTGTCAAAGAAAAAGTCTGGATCAAAGATAATGCCAAGATTTTTGACAGAATCCTTCGGGGTAACTCTACAGCCACTTAAATTAAGTCAGAGGTCTGACAGGTGAGTTCTTTGTTTCTGAGCATTTCAGTGTTTTGCACTGAATAGAAGAAAACTGTGTGAATATGAGTGTGATCCATATTTAAAAGAAAAGGAATACGCTGCAACGTTTTTATAACCTTTTTAGCCTTTTTGAGAGGAATAGAGCATTAAAAATTGGTCTGTAATTTTTCAGATCTTCAGGGTTGAGGTTTCTTTAATAGCAGTTTAATGACTGCTACTTTGAATGAGTTATGAACAATTCCAACAATGAGCTGGCATTGAGGCCAGGAATACTACATGAAGTGGCAGAATGACATTGAGATTTGCAATGGTACTAAAAAGTAAAAAAGTAACTTTTTTGCCTCAATCAATTTGGAGAGGCATGTACAGTTAGAGACTGTTTCTAACAGACAAGCCTGTCTTTCCAGAAGAGTCTATGGACTTCTAGCTCAGTAAGTCATCACTGGTCCAGAATATGGAGTGGTGCACATCAGGTAAACTGTTGAATAGAAGTGACAGAATGCATCACATCCAGATAACATGGGATGAGAAAATGCTGAGATAGAGCTGGGCATTCAGTGCAGATGGTTAAGATTTTAATATCACACATGAAGACACACACACAAACACACACACATACATCACAATTCAATATACATGAGTCCTCTTGCTCTAATCACTACATGTGGACAGATACAAAAAGACACAAACATGACCACATGCTGACACACAGATTCGTCTCACCTTCACACAAATTGCCACACACATACACATGCAAAGTAGAAGGTATGGAGCCTGGGAGTGGCCGTCCTGTGAAAAAAAATAATTTAAAAAAATTACTCAGGCGCTCACACTGTATAAAACGTGTGCTCGTGTTGCTAACGTACCCTCATATAATATTCTTTCTTGTTACCACTGAATAAAGAAATAGTACTCCCTTTATATGAAAGGGGCACACGCAATTACACAGAGCCAGTGTACCCTCCTCTGAGATGTGGTGCTGGAGAGCAGAGCTCTGTTTACCGATACAGATCCTTGCAACTGATCGATTAGAAATTGTGAAACAGTGGTGTCCAATCATGTGCTACGGAGGGCTACACCAGCTGATTTCACTGACTAGCACACCTTCAACCAGAGAGGAGGAACTAATCAGTGAAATCAGCTGGTGTGTTGTTTGGTTTGAAGGAAAACCTACATGCTCTTGGCACCCCATGGTTGGACGCCACTGGTCTATAACATCCCTTAAGTCTACTTATACCACGGCACGAAAAAATACGGAACACCTAGGGCAAATACAGCATTCTAATTGGTCGAGACGTGTCACGTGGGTGTGCATTATATCTGTATAACCCTGCTAACGCGAACCCTGAGAACAGACATGTAGAATTTGCTCACAGCGAAAATATCAAACAAATATAAATGCGCACACCATACTGTAAAATGCACTTCTAATTCATGGAAGTAGACCGGTTCATTAGCGACACCTGGTGACAAAAATACGTTACTATCGGCTACTGATAAAGAAATATTGAAGCGGGAAGTAAATCAATGGGATAATGCCTCTTGTTATTTCCCCCCCAACCATGGTTTTGGGGTGAGTCGTAATTTTGTAAGCCTCTCTCTCTCTCTCTCTCTCTCTCTCTCTCTGCTGCTGATGTGGCTAAAGTTCTCCATCTAGTGGACAAGTCAGAATATTACATAGCAGTTATGATTATATAGTTTTTGCTAGCTTAAAGTTATGTTTTTCTCAGCGTGGAATGGTGAGGTAAAACAATTTTCCACTCAGTGATGATAGCTAGCTAGTAGCAGCAGCAGGCACTAGCAGGCACTACTTTTTCTCCCAGTCCCAGTGATTTTGGTAGAAGCAAGCACTATTTTTTCTCCCAGTTGGTTGTGATTCATGAATACATTTATTTCTAATCTTCAAACAGATTGTGAATTAAATACTTTGGCAAGTTAGCCGTGGCATAAGCGGGATAATGCACTCCGCTTGGCGTCTGGCTGTAGCACCCCCCTGTCGTGTGGTTATTTTCTCATAACTGACTTGCTCCCAGTGCATTATCCCTTACATATTGACGATGGTATAGCCCATTAACTCTCAATATCCTCGTCAATTATTTCTAACAATTATGCTAGCGTTGTCAGTATGTCTTAATAACTCATCCCCAAACTTCTGTGAAACTTGATTCATAATTCTTTATTCATTATACCTAATCAAAAGCCTGATTGAACTAAATTAAACCTTTTTCAATACATTGCAGCCTATTTAAACTTAATAAGTAAACTCAATCAACTAAATTCAACAAATTATGACAAGTGGCTGAAATCAAATTGGAAATCTGCTGAATAAGCTAAATGAAGCACACGTTATAAGTTTTCTTTTCACGCTTTACAGGCTGATTAATTTGTTCGAATTATTAAAGTGTTAGCACAAAACAATGAAAACGAAGGTACGAATTAATGATGGAGTAAACTTTGGCCTCAACGAATAATTTACACCCTTACAATACGTATTCTTAACCCTCCTTGCTCCAATTACTACACATATAAGCAAGCACACACACACACACACACACACACACACACACACACACACACACACACACACACACACACACACAGTGTTATACAATTCTACTATGTTGTCAGCAAGCACCAGTGTTGACAGTTGCAGGCTGGGGGTTACAATGATAAGTATGTTTCATTTAAAGTCTTATTGATCAGTACGGCTAATTAGACCCATTTGTTGACCTGTTGGTGTGTGTATGTGTGTGTGTTAGTCTGTTTGTGTCTGTGTGTGTTGGAAGGTGGAGGGCTATTTCGAAGGTGCGACATTGAAGTGGGTTTAAAGGATTTTAGGAGGAAGATATGTGTGGGCTAATACTTGAGCTAGCGCTTTCTTGTCTTTCCGTTTTATCGCTCACTTTTCTGCACACTGTCTCTGCCTCTTTCTTTCTCTGTCTCTGTCTATCCATAGACGAGCAGAAGATGACAGCAAAAGAAGGGAGGAAGAAGAGGATGACTGCCAATTGATTTAACCTTTATTTATCTGTTTGACCTTTATCTGTGGGAGTTTTGATATTTAGAGCCATTGTAGTGGAGGGTAAACTCACTTCAAGCTCACTTTACTCATCTTTTCTTTTGTGAAATAACGTAATTTTTAAGGTAATGAATATAAATAATATAATAAAATTTTATTAATTAATTAATTAATACATAAATAATAATATATATTCATTATCATCTTGTCCTTGTTCTTCCTCTATTGTTATTATTGTAACATTTAAGTATAAATTATTATTATTAATATATATATTATTATATATTCACGCATACGGTATTTAAATTACACAAAAATGTGTCACATTCCCAAAAAAACAAGATAAATTATTACTGTTTTGGTTTGTTGGTTTGTTTGTTTATCTCCTTGGTTGTCAGCCAAAACATATTCAGTTATTTAATTATTCATTTTATTGTCGTTATTTTATCATTCCTGCCCCTCCAAAAACTAAAATGTTCAGAAATGTATTTTCACACTGACGTCCATCATTTGTTATATACATTTGCATAGGTTTGATGCGGTTTTGAAATGTATTGGGGAATTAAACTAGTAAATTTTTACTTCAAGTAACAAACAAAACAAATGACACTAAAACTGTAGTTAAGAGGTTATTGAGACACAACAGCGATACGGAACACGCAATCACACCTACTCTTAAATGCCCCGTACAGTAATCGTTCTATTAAAAGAATATTCTTAGTTGTAATTTAACATTAATTTCTTTTGATGAGACTGAGTTGAATATTAATCTCCTTTGTTGTTGCTTTAGTTTGTATGATATATGGGAATTTTGAGCCTAAAATTTGTGTGGCATTTTGCACATTGAAACTGTCATGAAAACTGAGCCAAAGCTATTTTAAAATATACAAGTAACAAGTTTTATTGGAACGTAACACAAGATGTATGTTGTCTAAAACTACACTCGCAGATGTGTTGAAAAAAAACAGGAGTAATTATTGGAGGGCCACAGCTGAAAAAAGAAATGTATGTGCCTTAACACGTCTTCCTCTTATTTAATATAACACCTGAGGACCTACTATCAAACCCAAAACAAAAATTAAACTAAGGATTTCAGATATTCCACCACACATTTTATAGCATATTTTTGTAATGATTCATTTCTCCTCTCTTCCACTTCTTGCTCTCTTCTCACTCTTGCTTTTTTACCCCTTCCTCTTAGTGGATGAAAGCCACAGCCTTGAGACAAAGCAAGGAGAGAAACAGAGCAATGTAAAAGAAGCTTTCTAGATACATACAAACATACATACATATATAATGAAAAATAGAGAGAGAGAAAGATCATCGATAATGTCAGGTGTTCCAAATATCACAATTCTAGGTTGATATCTCTTTGTCGTGTTTGAAAGTGCCTGCTTCACGTTACGTATACAGTTTCCCTTTAAAACTTTGCTTACAATTCCACACCTTTTGTCTGGTTCAAGGTAACGCTGATGGGTTGCCATGGTTTCGACAGTGAGCTCAGCCAATCCTCATCACACCTCCCTCTGTGGTTTCCCTTTCATTTCTGTCTCTCCTCTTCTTTCTCTCCCTTCCACTCCCTCTCTCCCTCTGCTCTCTGAAGGCATATGTTAGTGGGAGAAAGCCACGGCCTATAGAGAAAGCAGAGAGAAAGGACAGGAGAGCGAGAGAGAAAGGGAGAGAGATGGCATTCACACAGACTCCTTCAATGGGACAGACTGTGTCGAGGTGAGCTCAAGAGAGCAGAGGTGTTGTCTTTTTCCTCACCTCCACACATGCACTTACACACACACACACACACACACACACACACACACACAATTAAAAATATATACCAAAGCACATCTGTCAACAGGTGACAGATGGAAAAGGCCTGGTCACCTTTGGCCTACAGCCTATATTTCAGTGAGGCCAGGAGAGCCCTGCCTAAGGATCTTTGGCTACGCTACGGCTCACAGGGGAATAGGAGACAAGACCTAGCCATGCCACACAAAAGTAATATAAAAATATAAAAGTAAATTCTAAAACTAAAAGGCTACCAGTGTACAGAGGATAAAAACAGAGGTAATATGACATGCATTTACAGTTGTCAAGCCAAAATCATATAAAAACGTAGAATTTTCTCAGTATAGTCAAATGACCAAACCATTTAATATTTGCAGTGTTCCTAAATTGGTAAAGATGGTTCTGAACCAGCTGCGTAGTATACTGCTCAAGATTGTTTTGTTTTGTTTTTTTGTTTAATGCTAAAATATGCAACTTAATAATAAATAAATAGGATATATTAAACATGATCAGTCTGTGTCTGACTGTGACCAGGGGTGGTTTCTGGCATAGGCGACATAGGCAATTGCCTAGGGCGGCAAATGCTTGGGGGGCGCTGGGCGCATTTGCCAGTGCCGTGCCCACACACACACACGCACTCGTGTGACATTTGAGAATTTGAAGAGGTTGAAGATGAGGTGAGCTGCAGCGTTCTGGTTGTAGTTGTAGGTGTTGAAGAAAGTACTTTGTGGGCCCAGCCAGTAGGTAGTTGCAGTAATCCAGACGGAAGATGGCTAAAGCTTGACCAGGGAGCTGGGCAGAGTCCTTGGTGTGATTCAGTTTTCCACTAGCATAGTTAGTAGCCACCCAAAGACAAAAAGTAGCCAGCTAGGGTGGGGCATGTATGTATGCATGTATATATGCATCCAGTGTACTTATTTTTATGACTTGTATTCCATTCGGTGGCCATAATAATGGATTGGAGTGAACACACCAGCCACGGAGCCACGCACGGCTTTCAGACCTGCAACACTAGTTTTCGCGTCAAGCCCATTCTCCATGCACAGATTTAACAGAAATACACTGGAAATACAATGTAGATGCATCATATCACTACAGAAGCACACATATATATATATATATATATTCGATTATCAACCTACTAATGTCTTTACTGCTGTTGTTGTTGATTAATATGTGCGCACTGATGTAAATTTTAAATGCAACAGAATCACTGTGGGTTGATCAACATCTTATCTGTAGATAGATAGACAGACAGACAGACAGACAGACAGACAGACAGACAGACAGACAGAGAGAGAGGTCCTATAGGCTTGTCCAAAGATTGCCCGAACACAAGTCACAACACTGGCTGAAAAAAAATCCTAAACAAATACACTTGACTTCTTTGATGCATGAGAGTCTGCGGAGAAAGTGAAGAAGATGGACGGTATGAAGTTAATCACTGAAGTGGAGATATACGGGGAGCTATATGACCCTCAGCATTGTTTCTATAAAGACAACATAAAAATAAAAAAGGCTTAGGGTGCTGTTGCCTCGGCTGTTGGAGCACAATGTAAGTATTACCAATTTTCATGACATTTCACCATTTTATAATTTGTTGGATTAAAATGTAGCATGTAGAAATGTGTTTATGCAAATTAAATGCAGTGTGATGTGCAAGACACACCTTTTGGCAAAATCTCTAGTACAGGATGTTGGCAGAAGAGGTTTAGTGAAACATGTTCTTTTGGCAGAAGAGTAAAGGATAGGGAGGGGAGAGGGTCTTTTAGCCAGGTCTGATGTGGGGTTGGTATTTTAGCTGTGTTGCATTCAGAGGTTGGCTGGGGCAGTTCTATACAGTCTTTGGTCTAAGAAATTGGCAGAAGAGAGAGGGATAGAGCAGGAGTAGTTTTGGCCAGGTGTGTAGAAGAGAAGAGGGTTTTTGGCAGGTGTGTAAAGAGGGAAGTAGAGGAGGACGATGAGGGTCTTTTGGCCAGGTTTGTAGTAGGGTCTCCCACTGGGATGGGCACTTGATGGATGGAGCTCGTTTCCTCTCCAGAGGAGATTAATGAGGAGAGGTCAAACTGTGTGAGGCTTTACACATGCGCACACACACAGCTACACACGTAAATTATAATATGTGCACACACAGAGAACACATGCAGACACACAAATGCACACATGGATTACAAGTGCATTGTGCACACACACACACACACATACACACACACACAAATGCATATACAGGTGAATAAAAACACACCCACGGAGACGCAAGCGGGCGTCGGATGGAGTAGACAGAGGTTTCACAAGGTCACGACTTTCATTTATAAAAGCAATGCGATCCATAGCTTTGACCACCTTGAGTCGCAATTCTATTTTGGTCATGTAATACTATACAAAGTTCCTTTACCAATTCATCAATCCCTCCATTTTCTTGCTGCTTATCTAGGTCTGGGTCAAGGCAACAGGGCAAGCAGAGTAACCCAGATGTCTTTTTCCCCAGCAACTTCCTCCAGCTCCTCCTGGGGGATGCCAAGGCACTCGCAGGCCAGCTAGGAGATGTAGTCCCTCCAGCCTGTCCTGGGCCCACCCCAGGAGACTCGACTCTGAGGTTTCTTGCAGATTGCTGAGTTCCTCACCCCGTCACAGAGTGTGAGCCCATTTCAAGTTAGAATAAAGATCGACCAATAAATTGAGAGCTTCGCTTTGTGGCTAACCTCTGTCTTTGCCACCACGGTCCAATACAACGCCCACATCACTGCAGCAGCTGCACCTAACCGGTAGTCAATCGCACGATCCCCTTTACCCTCACTTGCGAATAAGATCCTGAGACACCTGATCTCCTCTACTTGGGGCAGCTGCTCACTCCCCACCTGAATGGGACAGGCCACCTTTTATTCAGATTTTCTCAGATTTTGAGGTGCTGGCCCTCATTCCATCTGCATCACACTCAACAGCAAACCGCTATAATGCACTTCGGAGAACATAGCCCGATAAGGCCAAAAAGACAACACCATCTGCAAACAGTAAAGCTGCCACCCTAATGTCACCAAACTGGACATTCTGCAGATCTCGGCTACAACTTGATATACTGTCCATGAATATCACAAACAGGGTAGAAGATAAGGTGCATCTTTATCCAAGTTCCATGCCCACTTCTATGCCCACACAACTCTCACTCCGAGTGTATAGGGACCGAATGGCTCTCAGCAGCAGCTCTGGCATCCCATACTCATACCTTGGGGAACACGGTCATTGGCCTTTTCCAAATCCACAAAACACATCCTACTAACACAGGATTAGCAAATTCCCATGACCCCTCGATTATCTGTGACACCATTCTGTGACCAGGATGAAGTCTGCGGCTCAACCTTTCCTTTCCAGCACCTTGGCATAGGCTTTCCCAGAGAGGCTGAGCAGTATGATCTTTCCATAGTTGGAACACACCCTACGATCACTTTCTACGATCACTGTTTTTTTATGACTGTGTTAATATGCCCAAACCCTCTAAACCATCATCAGCTAACCTAGCTAACAATGCTAGCAGCTGCTGCAATATGCTTATTGACATCTGTAAAATTGTGAAATCAGTGATCCAAGATGAAGTTGCCACCCTGTGAGTAGAAATTCAGCACACCATCACTGTAATAACAACAGCACTGGATGAATGTAAGGCAAAAATGACATCCCATGAGGAAGGGCGAAATGTCTTAGCTGCTCATGTTGATACCCAGTTTTTCAAAAAGTTTAATCTGGATCAGAATGATCCGGATTTGTAAATCCCATGTTTTTCTATCCAGGATCAGGTAATCCATCATACTTTTGTGCCAGTTTTTCAAAGCAACATTGGATTGGATCACCCTGATCCAGATACAAACTTTTCAAGATTACCAAATCCAGATTACCAGTGCTCTAAATGGGACTACATAGCACAATGTAGGCTACTAGCTATGTAAAGAACAACAGGTAGAATAGCCAGTGTGGGGTCAATTTAAGTGTTTTTATTTGAAGAGACAGAAAACAGCACAATAAAACAATACAAACATCCCCTTCCATTTTCTATTTCTTTTAAACAAATAATTAAAAACAAACAAATATACATTATTCACAGATACATTGTGGATATTTGGAACACGTGTTTTAAATCATAAAAAGGCTAAATGGCCAATAGTTACAAATATATTATTATTGTTTGATATTGACAGCTGTTTGGGGGATTATTTTATGGGGACAAAATAAATGTTTTCTTAATACTTTACTGTACTGAAACTTACTTAATAGGTAGCCTAATGTCTACTTTATCTACTTTATCACTGTAACAGTTAAACAAATGAAGTGCAAAATATAAATAAATGTGTATATATACTACATGATACAAATGTATTATTTTACCAATTTAAAAGTTTTATTACATTCTGTTCCTGAAATCCACCCTGAATCCACCCTTCTGCTGGGATCAGGATAATCCAGATTTTGTATCCTGATAATCCTACTAAAAAGACCAAAAAAACCAAGACTGGATTACGTTATCTAATCCAATTTCTACGGTGGCCCTGAGGGTCAAAACACTACAGCATTTCAGAAAACACTACAGCATTTCAGAAAACACAACAGCATTTCACAAAACACTACAGCATTTCACAAAACACTACAGCATTTCAGAAAACACTACAGCATTTCACAAAACACTACAGCATTTCACAAAACACTACAGCATTTCAGAAAACACTACAGCATTTCAGAAAACACTACAGCATTTCAGAAAACACTACAGCATTTCAGAAAACACTACGGCATTTCACAAAACACTACAGCATTTCAGAAAACACTACGACATTTCAGAAAACACTACAGCATTTCAGAAAACACTACAGCATTTCAGAAAACACTACGGCATTTCACAAAACACTACAGCATTTCACAAAACACTACAGCATTTCACAAAACACTACAGCATTTCAGAAAACACTACAGCATTTCACAAAACGCAACGACATTTCAGATTACGGAAAGGGTAGGACAACACTTCTTGTTTGTGATTGGACAGAACCCAAGCCCCTCAATGTCATTTCCTGTGTCTG
>OMLI01090381.1:0-27929 GCA_900302605.1 Rondeletia loricata | reverse complement strand
CCTGCTGTTTTGGCTGGCATGTGCCACCTTGTGTATTTGGGAAGACGTTTAAATTAGAGTTTCCCCAAAATTCACACGTGACACATGCCAGCCAATATGGTTGCTCAAATGCATGAATAAACACTTAGAGGCTCACTATTGAGCTAAGTTGCCTATTGGCCGAGCGTGTCTGGAAGTTACACATGGCCAAAGTAACGAAACAGCATAGATTATCAGGTTAAGAACATGGTGGCGGTTTTGCTTAACCAACATGTGGCAGCTCCTGCCATGCAATGATATCCATTGACCATGTTAGAGAAAACATTTGGCAGCATTATGTGTTATCGTTACTTTTGAAAAATAGTGCAAGAGTGCTTTATGGACAAGGTTGAATATTTTTGTATATCGTCGGCGTCCGGACCCCCAGACCCCCCACTGAAAATGTGGCCTGACTTGGGGCTATATTCCCGGCCTGACTGATTTTCCCAGTCCGGCCCTGACCCAGCCAGATCGGAAAGCAAATGGAAAGTTATCAAATCAGCACAGGAAAAAGAGGGTGTTTCCCACACTGTGCCTTTGGAATGTTTTGGCTAAACTGAAAGCCATCATTCAAACCCAAATGCCAACATTTGAAGAGACAATGACGGGACAGATAGCAACATCCGGGCCTGGTCTTTAGTCTGGGCCTTGAACACAAGAGGGTTTCTTTTCTGCGGCTTGGGCCTGGGTCACTGCTGTGTCTCCCCCCTCCTCCATTAAGTCTGTATACAACTCTGACGTCCGGCAGCTTGCATCCCTCACTCCTACCAGAGCCTCAGAGAACATTGCCCTATTCTCCACCATGCACTCAAGAGTGATAGAAGCAGAGACCCAGAGAGAGGAGGGGAGAGGAAGAGGGCACACTCTAAACAAAAAGGGTTCTATACAGTACCAGAGCATGGTTCTTTAGGCTTGTACTGTAGCAGAACCCTTTATGGTGCTGAACCCTTAAAGAACATGAGAAATGTTCCAGATTCATAGTATTAAAAGGCATTTTCAAGAACCACACTAGGTTGTTTATTCTGATTTGCCAGTTTTTTTTTAAAATGAGAGGGTTTTTTGAGTCATTACTGTTCCATATAGAACCACTGCCCTAACCAAAGAAACTGTGAAGAACCCTGCTTTTTCTGTGTGTAGGGGGTGGGGTGGGACACTTAGCACAAAGGGGAAGCCTGGATTAAGTCATGAGCGGCAAGCGACATAGGTTGGATTTTAAGTGGGTGAGATCACATCCTCTCCATTAAACAGTGAACAAACTCATCTTCTCTTCACGTCCAGAAGAGATCACTCCGATGATCCAGGAGATGAGCTTTGTGTCTTTGTCTGACCGGTGTATGCCATAGACTGCAGAAAATAGAGTATGCATGAAAAGTACACCCATGTTCACAGTATGTTTCAGAGACTGATGTTCTTCATGTGAGCATACAGCTAGTTTTCTGAGTGTTATATAACTCTGCTGAGTGAGGGGGCCCCCTGTTCTGCTCCAGCAGTCAGCTCTGAAGCTCCCCAAGCTTTCCTCCTCATTTGCCTCACAACACACAGACGTCTCAAGGCGGTGCAGAAGACAGGGGACTGGGCCGGGGCCAAGAGGCAGTGGCTGCCTGTCACAAGTGAACAAGTGTGTGTGGTCAGAGATTAGGGAAGGAAGGACACAAACAAAAATTCCGGTGAAGGAGCTCTTATGGCAGCTGTGGTTTTCTGGGTGGGAAGGATGCTGGACAGCTGGAGCAACCTGATTGGCTGCCGAGGCAGAGCAGGCGTGTTCTGGCGATGGCCAGCTTCCTTTGTGAAGTCTTAAATGAGAAGAGTGACAATTCATCAGGGACAGGATGTCCAATAGGAAGATAGATCCCAGGGGTAGATAGAGGGCCTTGCAGCTGGCCATCAGTGACCTTGGATCAAACAAAAGTTAGTCTTTCTCTCTCTGTCCCCTCTCATATGCTCTCTGTGCCTATAGAAAAAATTAGGCATTAATCAGCAGCAGAGAGCTGAGCAGTTTCCACTAAGTCATTTTCTGTAGGTTTATTTTAAGGCTATGGGCCTCACTGCTCCACAAATAACATTGCTTTCTTCGTCTCCTGACTTCCCTTAGACTCTGCAACATTTCCTCTCCAGCACACTTACATTTCCCTCCTGAGAGAGAGGAGGAAATGGGGGCCCTCGCAATGTGAACGAAAGTGCTCTAGTGAGGTGATATGCTCCTTGTAAACGGCGAGCAGGGAGGGATTCAGGGGCAGACTGCTGGGGCCTGGACTGTCTGGGAGCTGCCTGGTGCTTTCCTGTGTGTGATGCATGCTCACCCTGGGCCTCCCTAACTTGAACAGTGGCATAAAGAGGCCTCTGTGAGGCTGAGTCAGCTCCAGCTTTAATTCACCTCATTGGTCTCATGGCTTGATTAAATTCACAGGGAAGACTCAGAAGGACCGTATTTCCCCAAAAGCCTCATGTATTCAAACAGAAGAATGGAAATCATCCTGTCATCAGTATGGGAGTTGAAGTCTGTCACAATAATGGTCCTCATGTATGGCAATTAGAGAAACTGACCGTGAACTGTAGCCGGACCAAACATGTTGATGCACACTGATAAGTATTGTAAATCCAATAAGCCTAAGTGGGAGTGGGAAATATTGTTTCTGTGAGGTAAGTCTTTTCCTAATGACATTGTCTTAAAATTGAAACCATTCTAGGAATCTTGGCTGAATGGTACTGCGTTGCAGAACAGACTACATTTATCCAATTAAGCGCAGAGAGGACAAAGGAATAGCGTCTGAAATGTAGGCAGCAAAGCCTACTTGGCACGATATGGTCCTGCACCGACCACCTCAGTTCAACCACAAACCAGCTCTTTGGTACATCTATGGACCGCACTGACCTCACCACTGCAGCCAGCAAGGCAAACAAACAAACACAACACCCATGGGTGATGGCGAAATAAAAGATTTTCCCTTGCATATTGTGTAATCTGGCTTTCCAAAAACCAAGACAAACAGGGGCATACCAGGCCTATCTGCAGGAAATGCCATGATATGTTAGAGTGGTGACGGTGTGGCCGGGGGTTAGTGACCACATCATTCTCCTCCAGTCCCCTGGCACACAGCCTGGCTTTGATCTGTGGAGTTCCAGTGGAGCAGAGGGGCTGACCTGCTCTGTGTGGGCAGCTCGGTGGCCTCCACAGGGCGCTGGGACCATCAGCTTGGTATGTCAGTACTGTTCTGTATCCACCAGGGCGTTCCTCTCTCTGACCAAGCCAAGGGATTTCACATACTGCCTACCATTACAGAAATCATCTCATCTCTAACTTAAGAGGAGGAATATGAGACAAAACATGCCTGGTATGCAGCCAATGCTAGATAGTAATTGCCCCATCCTCTGATATAAAGATTAAGTTTGTGTTCTCTGTGTTCATCCCAAATCCTCCTCCTACATATTACACAGTTAAAGAGACTGGAAATGGGCTTTAATTTGTCTCCCATAATTCCCTGTCCCTTAAAAACAACATGGTTGCCACTTTCCCATTTCCTCCCCCATGATACATTACTTTGGGTGCAGTCCTTTTTTAGCTCAGAGAGCTTAAAATCCAGTTCAACAGGCTGACACCGAAAGAGAGCAAAAGGTACTTCCACCGAGACAAAACCAGTTGAAATCAAAACCTGGAGATTAGTCTCAATCAAATAGCAACCTTGAAGGACCAGATACTTGGGCTTTGTCACCAAGCTAACAGCCACCCAAGCTATGAGAGGTGGATCAGGGTGATCATGACACAACATGCTACACACACAAAAAATAATTTCACACTCATGAAAACATGACATTCGATCCAACTAAACATTCCCACAAGGACTGCTTTGTTCAGCAGTCTATCAGGCCTATTAATAACAGATACCGCCCAGAAGAAACGTTTTTCCTCTTGCCTAGGGTCAATGAAGAGGAAGTCATCAATTCTTCCCACCGAAACTCTAATGATAACTAATAGTTATCATTCAGATGTCAGCCTTGGGCCGGCCCACACCGATCCACTTGTGTGAGACGGGAGAAAGGGAGGTTCACAGTGCTGTTGCAGCCCAGAGCTGCGATGCTCCGGCTGATCCTAGGCCGCAGCTTCCCAGGCCCGAGGCCTCGTCCCTGGGGAACACTCTTGCAGTTCCGGCCCTATCACTCTGGATCCTCAGCACTCTCCACAATGGGAACACATCCCATTAGAGTGACCTACATACTGCACCCACCCAGAGGATGTGCATCTAAGACATCAAGCATATAGTTCAGTGGATTTAGTCTAAGCTGATAGTCAGGACCTTGTGGCTGTACAGTACTGTGCAAAAGTCAGAGACCAGCAGACCACCCTTTCGTTCATTAAATTTCCAGTCAAACGGCCATTCAGTACATATTATTTATTTTTTGGTGTCAAACAATAATGCAGGAAATATATTTTACAGAAGATTACACAAAAGCCTCCAACGCAAAGGAAAATAAGTGAAAAAACAGTTTCCAAAACTGGAGCTCAAAAAATGATTGTAAGATATAGAGAAAATGTGACTCCAGCAAAACTATCACCATCAGATAGACAGTACTTAATAATAATAATAATAATAATGGCTTGGAGTTATATAGCGCCTTTCATTGTGATGCTCAAAGCGCTTTACAGAAACCATTACTCATTCATGCACATTCACACCGGTGGTGGTAAGCTATGTCGGTAGCCACAGCTGCCCTGGGGCAGACTGACGGAAGCGTGGCTGCTAATATGCACCAACGGCCCCTCTGACCACCACCAAGATCATTCCTACACATTCATACGAGGCAAAGTGGGTAAGGGGTTAAGTGTCTTGCCCAAGAACACATCGGCATGTGAACTCGAGGAGCGGGAGTCGAACTGCCAATCCTCCGATCATTGGACGACTGCTCTACCTACTGAGCTACAGCCGCCCCAAAGCTTTCATCTTTGAGAGATAGGAAAAAAATCAAGCTCCACACTGAAAAAATCCACAGGTGTTTCTGTCGATCCTTCCACTGTGAGAAGACAACTCAACGCTACGGGTCTGAAAGGACGTGTCGCTGTCAAAAAGCAGCTACTGAGAAAAGGACATAGACAAAGGAGAAGAAAATGTGCACTAGAACACAGAAACTGGACACCTGGGATGTGGAGTAAGGTTTTATGGACTGATGAGTCTCAATTAGAGATGTTTGGAAGTAACAGAAGGCAGTATGTACGCCGCCGAAGCAATGAAAGACTCTCTGAACCAAGTCTACAACCATCAGTCAAGCATGGTGGAGGATCAGTGCAGGTTTGGGGATGTAGAACATCTGGAGTTGGTGACTTGTTTTTGATTGAAGGCATCATGAATGCTGATAAATACAAACAAATCTTAATACATCATGCAATACCCTCTGGTATTTGATTGAGAACAAATTCATTCTACAGCAAGATAAGGACCCCTGCTTTTTTTGGGGCACAGATGGCAGATGCATATAGGTTTGCATACTGTAAACGCTTATATCCTACAATAACTACGTATAACAGAGTCCTGGTATTGTGCAAAAACTCCCCACTTCAGTGTCACTATCTATTAAAACTCACAATTATTCCATTCTCATGGAAATCAAGGTGTCAGGCTGATTCCCTGACGACCTTGAATGTCTTTGTTTCCGATCCTTATGTAATCATTGATAACAGGAAGTAGTGAGGCATATGTTATGGTTGGAGCCACAGCCAGGGCTCAAGCCATTGGTCAGGATTCCCACTGTCACTGACTGCGGAAATGAAAGCACAGGGAGGCTCTCTTTATGGTTAGCCCATGAAGACATAAATACTCACTGGGAGAAGCAAGACTTTCAATAGGGGTGCTGAAAACTGATGACTGGGCAAAGAACGAATTGCACAAGATAAAATAGCTTGATAGAACAGGCTCCAAAACTGCACAAAGCCTGCAAGACACAATACAGCTTTGGATTCATTCTCCTGCAATTGTGCTCATGACCTGGTAAAAAAGCAAACATTCTTGAGGAATCTGTGAAATGTGTAGCGTGGGAGGAGTGGTTTGACACATGTGGCTGTTTGCTAGACATGAGAAACAGCCAAGGCTTTCAAGGTGCGGCTCCTCTCTCCACCCTTTGCAGTCGTGGCTGTCAATCTGATATGTGTTCTCAGATGTGAGGGGACTGTGTATGTTTGTTTTCTGTAGGGCTTCCTGAGTTCAGTCTGTGCCCCCGGGGCATGCAGATACAGCGATGGCGAGAGGCCGGTGGAAGTGCCAAGTTCCCACAGATACTCCCCACAACGTACATTCAAGAACATGGCCCTATGCAACAACTATAACACTTGCTGTACCAGTTGCAGCATGCATTTCTGTCACACATCCACATGATCAAACTAAATGTTGATCTTAACTGAAGCACACAGGATGATGAGCAAACCAGCCAGGCTCAAATGCAACTTTGCAAGAGCGCTCAAGCACTCACACACACACACACACAGTAAGACAGGATGACAGGTAGAAAGAAAGAGGCCCAAATAGTTTAAGGCAGACAGATAGAGACTGTGTCAAATAATATGAAGTGAACTAACAGGCTGGGAAAGAGCTAGCAGCTGATGTTGCGGTTCCACAGAGAGGAACAACAAAGGTATCAATGGCCAGCAACAGCTGGGTCTGCTTCCTCAAGAGAGCGTGGTTGATGGATGGGGAACATGATACAGACTCTTCCACTGTGCAGCCACACAACAGCCTACATGACATTTAATATTTCGATGCACATGACCAGTCCAGACTAATCATCTTGACATGACACCCGGAAGCACTGAACTCTACATGGACAGAGGACACGTGTCATTCTCGTCCAAGTTGTGAAATGTGCTTCTTCTCATCTTACAGATAAGAAACACAAATATATGACATTCAGTGGTGGAGTGAGTATGTACAAGAGAAAGAAAGTGATAACACATTCCCTCATGCTATAATCATTTCCTCCCTCCGGCACAGTTTCTGCCTCGACAGCTAGCTCACCAGCTGAGAGAGAGAGGATGTACTGGGAAATGTGCCTCGGCAGCAACATAAATGAAAGATACACTGGACCTTTTTCCTCTAACTTCACATTCAAACCTGCCCATTCAAACTGAGCTTTCTGTCCCCTGATGACTTGTGATAGGAAGTGAAGAGGCTGAGTCATTATCATCACAGTAACTGGTTTCACACCAACAAAACCATAGCTACTGCACTAACACTTCACCAAATACTTCTCTCCAGAGACTCAACAGGGAGGCTTATCAGCAATACACTTACAGTGGACCTTAAACACAACCTATATCATGTATGACTCACTCTACCTGCCGTCAGAAAATGAATGGAAATTAGTGTTTCAGTGTTGTGAGTCCAGCTCATGACTTTTTAAAAGATATTCTTCTGGGCATTTTTGCCTTTATTCCATAGTCTATAGTGAAGAGAGACATATTTGAACCCAGGACATTGTGGTTACATGCATGAGCCTTCCACTGAGCCACCAGGAAGCCCCCTGGCTCGTGACTTTGTCGCACACATCACCAATATGTATCCCATCTTACAGGTCACTTTAATAAAGATACTCTATGCTGTCGGAGATCAATTGAAGAGAATCAAACAAAACACATATCTACTGAGTTCACAGTGAACTCACGGTCACCACGTCTAGGTTGAGTCGACACACTACACAAGGTCACAGCTTGGTGCACTACCCTCACAGAAGATAGACACTGATAGTGAAAGTATTAAAGGAAGACATCGTTCCAATAAGTGCAAGGCTGCTCCTGTGAGAGTTGTGCACACTCAGCCTTTTTGCCCACAGACGCTGAGTTGCATTTCAGTCTTCACAGGAACTCTGATGTTCTCACCACCTACAAGCTCCCTTTTGACCTCCGTTCACCACTGAGACGTATCTGTTCGTTTCTGATGCGGGGCGACAATGCTCCCCAACAGACAGGCGGACGGGCACGTGCCAACACGCTGAGCACTGCGCCCTCTTTCACTATAGCAAGCAAAGCATGTTTCCCACACAGGCTTTAGACACCAAACGTGTTCTCACAACTGGTCCTTTAGATGATAACAGAGATTTGGCGGTTTGTGTGATCCTCCTCTCAGGGAGAAAAAGAATATCAGAAAATCATCACAGCTCTGGTTTTGTGTACAACAACCACATAGTGGGAAACATGGTGGCATGACTGAACAGCCTCTCTATAAAAGATAAATGCTGTGCTTTATGAGAACAGAGGTATCCAACATCTCTGCCCGGCCCATATGCTGTGTGTATGACTGGCCACAGGGTACAACCAGGTTTCATTCACAGATCCACTGCAGCCAATTAGGCTTGACTCAGGTTGCCACATCAAATGGCTGCTTACAAAGCTAATGGGATTGGTTGTTTTTGCGTGCTATTGTCCTGCTGATGTGATGTGGGTCTACAAGACACACATCTGAACCTGCAGAGGTTTAATCATCTTTCCAGATGTTTCATCCTCTGGCCATTATTCACATGTGCTAAGAGTTTCAGAATAAGAGGATGCCTTCTGGAGCTTTACATCATCTAACATAGGAATTGCATCCATGTCGCGAGGCATGTGAACCACTTCAAACCTGAAAAATTGTGAGCTGATTTTAATATTGCAAACACTCACTGGCTGAGGCTCCTCAGCAGCCCAGAGGTGCAGCGGTTCAGTCTAACAGTAATGGAACATTGTGTGGGCTGAGAGCTCATTGACGTCGGCTCTCAGAAAACTTCCAAGAACACATGAAAATGCTTTTTGCAATGTCATAACATAGAGAATAGGCGCAGTTCTATCCCGTCAACTACAGCAGTGGATTGTGCAGCAGATCAAACAGACAGGCCTGGGGCACATTATATCAGATTTCATTTTGGGTTGTGGCCCGTCATTCATTTCTGACATTTACAGTTGGGTCGGTGCGCCCCTCTTCGAGGCCTCTTGGCGCTCACTCTGCACTGAGGCCCCACCAGCCTCTCTGGAAAAACCCAGTGCATCTGACTTGCATTGCCTGGCTCCACTTGTGTGTTCTGTTTGGCCCGTGCCGCTGCAGGAGGAGAGCGGGCCAATTACCAGCCGCCGCTCCGAGACCAACATGATGTCATCCTCCCGCTCCGCCATAACAGGCTGCAGATGAGAGGGCTGGGCCGTATTCGCTTAACGAAAAGCAGGAAAAGCGTAAAAAAAAAACGAAATGGTATTGAATGTCATTAAAAAAAATCTCAATCTACACTCAGTTATCGTCCATTAAAGTGGTCCCTCATGCATCACAGCCTGTTTGGAGCGTAACAGCCTTGAGACAGTGTGGATAATAGCACGCTATTTATCTCATGAGAGAAAACACCTTGTTTGAATAAGACTGATAACAACCCAAGAGGAAACAATGGGAGTGTCATGGCTGCATGGGTTTTAAGGCCTGTGTATGTCATAGCTGTGAAACAGAGGTAAGGGTTCTGAGGCAGGACCTCCATGAGGACAAATCACCTGTGTGATGTAGTGTGCTGTGCCCTTTTGGCCTCCTACACCGGCCACACACTCCCCCATTGTGCTGTGTGGAAAGCCACAGTCAGCCAACTATAGTCCTCACATATCAAAGGGGAGTGCGTAACAATGACGCTGAGAGTGGCGCACAAACACTGACATACACACAGAGACACATGCACATGCATACACTCGCACTCAAACACACGCTCACACAAACACACACTTTGGTGACTGCTTAAGTGCTATCCCAGAAGGCCTTTCCTTTCTAGGAAATGTGTGTTGAAGCCACATCAGAGAATCTGAAGGAGCCTGTGGGCTGCAGCAGATCTCCTCTCATTTCCCAATGTACTTGATCTCAAACGCCCCACAACCACACACTTCATATAGACTAGCCCTCTGGAGAAGACATAGTGCCTGCATTGTTAGTATAGCTCAGAGCAAGAACAAATCACAGCCTTAACCGTTTAGGTGCACTAGGCCATGATTTTATCTTCACGTGATATGAATCCAGCCAAAGCCTCGACAAAAGGGCATCACCAACTGCCGGCATTCATTCAACTGTAGAGACAAAGACTGTATACAGGTAAAGCATGGGAAAGGAGACGAGAACTACAAGCTGTGTGTGACAGCTGGAAATGACTGCGTCATTCACTGATGGTATTCATGCTCAGGATGTTGAGCGGAAGTCTTCCAGGGTGACAGCAGGTCTATGGTTGCTCAGTCTGACAGATCTACAAGGTGCTGTGTTTTGTGGTTGCATATATGCAGTGTCCAATACAATTCACTAAGGTTACTATTGTCTATGCTGTGTGTACGTTCAGAAATATAGCTTTACTCTCGGTGGAGGATATGACAATGAGAGGAAATGAAGAGGTCAATTCCAAAATGCAATATATTCATTTTGGGGGGGAAATCATTACCTGTGGTTCATTTTGACTATCTCACTGCACTCCAGATCACTTCTCTTCCTCGTTCTCTTTCTCATCTTTCTCTTTAGTTGCAGATGCATTATCGAGAGTATCTGTTGGTATCTGTTGTGGGAGAGTGAAGAGCTATGACGGTAAATTCCTCTCTACATCTTCACAAGCCACGGTTCAGATACGGCTCAGGGGAGGCTGAGTGACGCGGGGTCAGGCACTTAACCTCAGCATGTGGTCGTATAGGAATGGACTTCATTCCCCTACAAATAAACAAAATGAGTAGTAGAATGATGTATGATTAACGCAAGGTAAGCAAAGCCGTACTTTATATACCATTCATTTGCAGCTCAGAGCACTGACATTACAGAGCAGACCCTGAAGAGATCCTGGGGTTCAAGGGGGAAATGACCAGAGCTTCCACCCAGACAGCACACACAAGCTCTAGACACCATGCCTGCTGAACGGATGACTTAACTGTCTGCTTGTAAACACCATAAAGGAAGGATACAGCCATCCCAATCACTTATATCTTCTGTCATGCTCTCTCGTGAGGTTTATCTCCTTTCTCTAAGAGGACCTCCACCTTGTCAATGTGTCTTTGGGGCTGTCATAGACACTGTGTGAGCTATGCCCCGCTTCGCATTCCTCTGCCATCCAACCTCTGTCCTGCCTGGACTTTCCCACAGAACCCTAAACCCTGTGAATGAGAGTGGGCCTTTGTTTCAGGCATTTTTCATCCTGATCCCAGCAACTTCCCCATGGTGGAATGCAACAGGAATGCCAGCACCAGCTACCTGGCATTAGAGAGTCTTTGTCCGGAAATAGGAGAGGCTGAAGGAGAGAACAGGTCAAAGAGGTTTGACAATGGATAGCTCACTCTCAAGGTGCCCAGCCCACATTACTGAGCAAATGAACAGCAGAACCCGGGTCAAGTCTCTTAAACATGGCAAGGTGCACCAAGGAGAAGCAAAAAAGCACATTGTTTGCAACTAGGCCAGTTTCACTATGAGTTCTCTCCCTGTCACAAGACTTTCTCCCAATGTACAAATCATTAACTGGCGCACTGATGTAGCAACTGATTGGCATGCATACACTAGCGCAGCTGAAATGTGTGTCTGCAGCAGTTAACAGGTCGTCGTGAGCTTATCACTAGCTGAGAGCTGGAACGGTTAAGGCAGCGGTTAGCCTCAAGGTGCAATTCCATTCGTTACTGTATACTGACAGATTGGTGAGGGAGGCGTACATACTTAAATTAAAGGATGCCATGTGCAAAATGTGGATTTCTTATGACACGTTCAGGACTTGTTTCAGTAGACTCATGCCATTACTATCTCAGGCATAATGAGAACTTCAACTTTGAGTGACATTCATTTGTGATATGTTTCTTGAGCTTGGATGTGACGTAAAGCATTACAAGACCGTGCCAAATTAACATTCCACCAAATAAAAAGACATTTGCACCGGTAGCAGCGCCACCCAAAGCAGATTCATTGTAAGCGTGGGAACAAACATGGAGGTGTGCGTGTCAGAGCAGGAGCATGCTTTGTGGCGGGATGCACAGACAGACAGACTGATAGACTGATAGCTAATTGGGCCCATCAGCCATTTCACCAGTAACCTGAGCAGCCCTACCTCTGAGACTATGGCTGATCTTTCCTGGATCCTGAGTCTGATGATAAGGAGTCGAGATAAGGTGCTAACTGAGGGGTAACGACAGAGCTAAGAAGACAAGGGTGGGACATCAGGTCGTATGTCCCTACATGTTATGTCTACAATAACCAAGAGGCCTAGGCTCACCTCCTGGGAGAACCAACATGTAGTGCCTGTAATCTACTACTTGTTTGCCAACTGTATTGGAAGTCAACTAACTTTCAGTTCAACCAATTCAGGAAGTTTGATCTTCTTCAAATTTCTAAAATTGAACAACCTGAAGAATAATTGAGAATGAAAGCCTATTATTAACCACTGAATAGCAGTGGCAGTGGCAGTGGATTGACCCCAACCCTGGTTCTGGTCCAAACCGAACCAAATTCAAACCACACTTTTTCATTTACGCAATATTGCAAGGATCCGTTCTAGCCTTTCACAAGCAGATGCAGAAACGTGTTTTCAAGAATCGACTACTGTAATGCATTGCTCACTGGAGCTACCAAATCGGTTCTGAGCAAACTCCAACACATTCAAAACTCAGCAGCTAGAATCTTAACCAGGACAAGGAGACATGACCACATCACACCTGTGCTGGCAGACTTACACTGGCTCCCAATACCCTACAGAATTCAATTCAAAACCTTGCTATTAACATTCAAAGCTCTAAACAACCTGGCCCATCCATATATCTCTGAGCTTTTGGTACCACACTCAACGAGTCGAAATCTCAGGTCCTCAGTCCCGGGCCTCCTGACCATCCCACGCACCAGGCGTTGTACCTTTGGTGACAAAGCCTTCTCAAATGTCGTGTTTAGTGTTTAGTTATAGCACTTTGACTGTATAGCATCCTCTTTTCTAGAAAACACAGCAGATGTGCTATTTACTGCCCTCAGGCTGCCAAGAATCCTGGGGAGGAGAACTGAACAAGTGAAGAGAGGCAAACTTTCTGTTGTCCAGACTCATCGCGATATATTCATACACAATGGTATGTGTTAACACCTGAAGCTCCATCTACCCAGACTATTGCAGAAACACTAGCCGGCATTCACAGCCAGCACTGGCCTGAATATGAGTCAAGACTGGCCATCTTGAAAGCAGAGGTTGAAGTGTCACAGGTCACCAGTCAAAGTGTATCATCTAGGTATGCCTTCCTATATGAACAGCTGATAGGGGGATAAAACTATGAAAGGGAAAATGTATAGTTGGCCTGTGTTTACCACTAGACCTCACAGAGATAGGGCATTTGAATCATATAGGATTTTCTTTTTATGAACAAACAGGCAGATAGTTTTCAGTGCTATATTCTATTATCTGATTTTTTTGACTAAGGGAGGAGAAATCTAAGTCATGCAGCAGACATTTGCCTTCAGTTCTTGTTTGCTATTTACAAAAGCAGACTTCACCATGGTCACCGGGCCTGCACACTCGACATGGCGAGAGCGAAAGAGAATCATTTCCGATTTGAAACCCCATTATGTAACCGCAGGATAGCCGTATGAGCTGGCTTGCCACCCCTGAAGCATCCAGAGATCTGCTGCTAGATAGGTTACGTAGGATTAAAGTAGATTAAGGATCATCATGATGGGGCTTGTTAATGGATCTCTGAGGTAAAGTAGTTTTGACATTAGGGGGGGAACATCTTCCCTTCCACACTGATCTCATAACTGCAACTGTAGGGTGGAGCATTAATCAAATAACACAAGTCCAACCACCATTCACAATCACTGTTCTGAACAAAACAAGGAAACTGTGTCGAGAAAGTGCACAAATTTAGTTCCTTTCTACAGCTGTAAAAATATCATGAGAATATGGAACCACTAAGTTTTAAACGAGATACGCGAGTTGAGGCCTCTCTGACTATTCCTTTGCAAATGGAAATGAAGAGACATTATGACTGAACATCATCAGATAGACGGGGGCTGGAATACTGGCTGGTTGTCACTCAGATTCAAAAGATTGAGGTCTTACAAAGTCAGGCACAGGCATTGATCTAAGCCTGTGAAATCCTCCACACACAAAAAAGGGAAAATTTAAGACTGGTTCTCAAATAGCCAAATCCCATTTTCTCCGAGACGCATCACGGTGGTGTGCTCACCTAGTAACTGGTAAACACACATCAACAAAGGCTAAAAAGCATTAATGAACCTCGATTCTTTTCTCCAAAGAAAACAGTAGGGGTACTTAAGTGTTGCCACACTGAAAAGTCTGTGCAATATCATCCAGGCTGCTAGTCTTCATGCCTACTGGGACTAGTATGTTCACACAGGGACACCACATAACCACTTGGAATGTGGTTTTGTCTGCCTTGATTTGCTGCGTCAATCACTGTCACTGTAGGAGAAATGGTATGTCCCAGCAATAAGATACGTGAGGTGCCTTTGGCTGACTGGCTAACGCTAAACCAAGACTAAAAAGACTCAATTGCAGAGATTGTGATCTCCCATAAGGTGTCCGAGTAACCACGTCCAGGGACCAGGGCTCAAGTTCAAACAATAGAGACGCAGACATCAGGCATGCGCGGCACGTGCTTGAATAGAAACTAACACGTCCCTTTAGTCAGACTTTAAGCGTGGCCTCAGGGTGTGCTACCTATATCATATTGTTGCACTGTGGGAGCCTGTAATGTGGTCAAGGGCAGGGTGGGGCCGGACAGGTGCTCATCTAACTTGAGGCCGACTGCCAAGAGAAGAAAAATCACACCACAACATCTGCATAGTGTTTGACACATTGTCATAGAACATGAATAATTAATTAACACCTACAAAGGGAAGAATCAGTTCTTTAGAAATGGAGGCGTTATCATATTCCATCCAGGTCCCTGCCTTATGTTTTGTGTTAAGAGAATCATCTAAAATTTCAACTTATTCACCATCAGGGCAATCTATCTGGTTCTTGTGGATGCATATGCCAAATGCGCCTTTTACACAAATACTGAGTATTAAATAACAGATAACAATACATAATATTGTTCGTGAATCCATTCATCTGAACACTCACTTTCATTTAAAAAGACACATTGTCTCTCTGTATATCTCAACAGCCCACAGTGTTATTGTTTCCAATGTCAACTTTTCACTTGTACTAGTCCGAGATAAACTAATAAGAGACCGGGGAATGAAGTGATCTCATCTCACAAGCTAGCCTACATGTGAAACCTAGCCTGATCATCATACCACGATACTGACTCAAATCTAGACGGTTGAATCTAGCATTGCCAGGTTCAACAACCCCCCCGCCCAGTAACACCAGTGCTGCAGTGCACATAATGTATACATCTAGCCCAGCGCTCTGCTCTGACTGTGGGAGGGAGATACCCCTATACAGAAAGCTGTGCTTGTGCTACATGGCGGCAGGATGACTAAGCATGAGGCCCACTGCCTGTGGCACGGTGCAGACATATTCCATTCTGTCAGAGCCCAGCAGCACATAGGCACCATTTCACATGGTCCCCCAACTCTTGGCCAAGGGAGTGGGAACTTCTGAGGCTCTGCAAACAGCCTAACAAGCATACATGCACTGTGACTGTAACTTGGAGGCAGAACAGTCTTTCTAGCTGTCCCTCACCCAGTATCTCAGGCTGGTTTTCTCGCTGCATCCTCGTGACAAACATAGCCTACAGGCACTTTACAGTAGCATGAGCGCATACGTTTTGAGCACAGGTCGTGGCCATGCTGCTGTTGGGGCACTGATGCGAGAGAAAGGAAGGGCACGTTATCAGCAAAAGCAACGTGAAAATGGGGCTTGCAGAGAGTGAGAAAATGCAATACATAAAAGCAGTGTCAGATGCTGGAGATTTTTTTTTAAATTGTTTTTGGCAGCCTAAGTGAAAAAATTACTTCATTGTTCTGCAAAAGTGAGTCATATATTACCCATCAGAGTCAGGAAAATGAACACTGAGGCCTTCTGCAGGTATTTCCCCCCAAACAGTGAATATCTAAGCTAAGCATTCTCTTCAAACCAACCCCCAGTATAATTCAGTGCGTTCACCATGTGTGGTCTGAGAGAGACTCATCAGTGTTTTGAGTCTTTATCGCCACCTAGTGGTCTTTGGCAGAACAACAAAGATTACACCCTCTATCACTGGGGTGCCCAAACCTAGCCTGGCTAACCCAAACCGTGGCCCGCGGAACAAAATGTCCCGCGAAGACGTTTGCTTTGGCCCGCTAGAGAGGGGTCAGAAATATGAGTTTTAGAATAGATAAAAACTTGTGTATAAACACAAAAGTATATTATTCAAATGGGAAAAATACACAATTCATATGTTGTTACATTATAAATAAATATGTAATGACCATAACGTTGCGCTGTCTGTATTGATATTTTTATCAAACATGTTCAATAATAACGTTACAGCATGAGTATTCAATGCAGAGTGAACAAGCGCCCCCTCACCATTTTGGGGTGAAGTGCCTTGCTCAAGGGCACAAGAGCAGTGGCCCAGGAAGTGAACTGGCATCTGGTTATCAGTCCATATTTTCATCGGTGTCCTTGCAAATGAGAATTGGTTCTCGATGGACTTAGCTGGTTAAATAAATGTTTAAAAAACGACATACAGTATCTTGAGTTTGCCCAGCTTATAATTATTTGGTGACTAGTTACAGTTGTTTTTTCAAGCTCACGCAGCTTTTATTAAGTTATAATTATTTTATTTAGTTTTCTTATTATTTATTTATTTTTCTTATTATTTATTTATTTTACAGCGAATGATTAGGATACAGTACATAATCAGTTGTATATACATAATCAGTTGTATCAAAAAAAATTCAAATAATCTGTTGTACTTATATATAAATATTAATAAATAAATAAATATTGATTTTATTTTTATATTCAAAAAAATTTGAAAAATAAAAAGGAAATATTGATTTAACAGAAAACCCTTGTTAAAATGTTGAACAAAGATTCTTTTTGGGAGAACTGTTGTAATAGAGGTCAATGAGAAAAGAATATTGATAACAATTATATGAAAGTTTACGTTTCAAAATGATCTGTAACATGCTTATATATTTTGGCCTGCGGCTCACTGGTGAGATTACACTTTGGCCCACAGAGCCTAAAACTTTGGGCACCCCTAAACACAATTGTGCTGGTGTATCAATTGTCTATACGAGCAGTAAGATAATAAAACCTTTAAAGCTTAAAATCCAAAACAATTCACCAGGTACATTCAATAAAAATTATAATGAATCAATTCAAGTAAATTAGCCTTTATATTCTTAAGAATTAATATGGTCTCCATGTTGAAGCTGTAGTGTCTCCATCCATCCAATCAGCCTGAACACTGGGGTTGTTCTTCCTCTTCTTTTGTACTTCTTCTGTACATGAACATGTATGCTGTATGTCTGTAAATAATAATTATTATTATTATTATTACTATTATTATTTATATTGCACTTTTCAAAACAAAGTTAAAGTTAAACAAAGTGCTTCACGGTTAGGAGAGAAAAAAGGATAAAAAGACAGCAAGAAGACAATTACAATTAATATATATGATATATGATATATGATCTTATATATAAGAACAGTGCAATAAACAGTAATAAATAGACAACCAACCAGTTATTAGGCAAAAGCCAGTTTATAAAAGTAAGTTTTCAATTGTGATTTAAAAGAAGACACAGAGACACAGACACTAACCCTTTCCTCCAAAGTTTATCCTGATGGCAAAAGCACAGTCACCTTTAGTCTTTAATCTGGACTGAGGAACAGACAACAGGGCTTTATCTGAAGATCTCAGACTGCGTTTTGGCAAGTAGGGAGACAAGAGCTCCATGGTGTAGGCAGGGGCCAAGCCCTTTAAGGCTTTAAATGTTATTAATAAAATGTTAAAATCAACACTAAAAGCAACAGGAAGCCAGTGTAAGGAGACTAAAATAGGAGTTATATGTTCTCTTTTGTTAGTTGTTATAAAAAGCCTGGCTGCCGCATTCTGAACTAGACATTCCTCGTCGCCCGCAACGCCATTTGTATCCCCCGCCACAGGTGTAACACCTAGGCTCTGCTAATAACTTGCATGAATTCGAAGATCGTCAAAGGTTTTTGTAATATGAAATTTTCAGGGAGTTAATCGGTTCAAGAGTTCAAGGGTGTTAGCGGGCGGAGAAAACCCCAAATTTGACCTACTGACCCCTGGCGATCAGGCCATATTGGAGGCGATCGGGCCATATTGGATCGGGTGGTGCTGAATTTCCATGGGGTTCATCCTTGTACCTCTTCCAATGTTCCCTGAAGATCTTAAGCCAATCGGTTGAAGCTTTCAAGAATTAGAGTGTTAACGGTGGAATATGTGCCTAAATAGGCCAAAATGTCAAAGTATTTTCCCCGTAAAATGGTCAAATGTCCAAATATTTTGACAATTTTCATCTGCCGCTATGTACTGACCCATTTCTGTGTCCCACCACAATTTCAGAGAAATCGGTTAAGAATTATACCTTGCAGAGCGTTCACAAGCTCCATGTGCCAAAATAGGCAAACACGTATCCCCGACTCGTCGGCGGGGGATACAATTAGTTGAAGGTGAGAGGGAGTTTCATAGCTGAGACCTGAATATAGAGAATTGCAGTAGTCAATGCCTTTCTCTGTGTCATGAAGGGTAGAAATTATGTAATTTTAGAGACAGTCCGCTGAAGTAAGCAGGACGTTACCACCGTTTGGACTTGCTTCTCAAAATTCAGACCAGAGTCAAAGATTACTCCCGAATTTCTGGCAGCTGGTTTGATGTAGATTTCAAGGTTACACAAATGTTCTTTCATTTTGAGTCACACATTAGGTGGGCCAAAAACAGCAACTTCAGATTTCTGAGACATCCAACATTGGATGTCATCCAGGCAGTCCTTAAGAGAGACAAGGCTACTTGTGTCATTGGGTTTTACAGGTATATACAGCTGAGTATTATCAGCGTAATGGAAAGAAGCATCATATCTATGAATTATATGACCAAGGGGACAAAATAATAAGTGACCCAGAATGGATCCCTGAGGTGCTCCGCAGTCAATTTTAGCCCGGGAGGAGGAAGAATTACCTAGGACAACAGTGTAATATCTGCCTGAGAAAGAATAAATAAACCAGTTAAGAGCAGTGCCATTGATTCCCTCATAATCCCTTAGACAAGCAATTAAAATGTTGTGATCAAGAGTGTTGAACTAGGTCTACCGGAACCAGAATACAACTTTTACCAGCATCCGCAGCTAAAAGGTCATTTGTCACTTTTAACAAGGCAGTCTCTGGCAGTCCCATATTGGAATTTTTCAAAAAGATCACATATGCTCATGTGGTCAGTTAGTTGTTTATACAGAGCTTTTTCTAGAACTTTTGACAGAAATGGTAATTTAGAGATGGGTCTATAACTGCTGAGGATGGAAGGATTGGGGCTAGGCTTTGTCAACAGAGGCTCAACCAGGGCCTGTTTGAAGTATGAAGGAACAGAGCCAGAAGACCCTTTTTTTTGACAGACAGAATATCAGGATAAATGGTTGCCATTACCTCTTTTAGTCTAGTCTAGTTGGAATTATATCCAAGTGCACTTCATTTGGGATACAATCTCCATAAGTGAATGCACAGAAGATCAAAGGATGAAAATGAGGCACTAGGTTAAATATTCTGAGCATGGACAGGAGGTGCAATCTGGTTTCTTATATTCTCAATTTTGTTAGTAAACAAGAGCAAAAACTTTCCACATTGTTCAGGAGTGTTCAATATTAGTGATTACTGGAGCATTAACAATACGATCAATGGTACTGAAGAGAAATTCTAGGTTTATGGTAGTTTACAGTGATTATAGAAGTAATTTTCTCTTGCAGCCTTAACTGCTTTATTGAATTCTGTCATCAATTGGTTCACAATTACAGGAATCTTGCAGATATGCTTATACCTAGGAGTATAATGACGGGACAGTAGGGGACTGTTAAAAAGGATTGGATCAGTAACACCAAATAGGTTAGAGTCTTTGTGTGGGAGTCCATGCAGCCTTGTATTGTTGAGACCATACAAGGCAACTCTCAATCACACAATATTGTTTGACAACAGATGGAGAGCAAGGCAGAATTGAGGCGGTTACCTAGTGGGGGCATGGACTGACAGCTCTAAGAAATGGCTGAACCATGGAACAGCCAATGTTGGCTTACAGGAGGTGAGCCCCAGCTCGGTTTGGATGTAATAACATGTTATATTTTCAAAATACTAGGAATTCAAATATTTGATGTTGAGCATTTTACCTGGAACTTCCTCCATCTGTTCTCTGTACTTCTTCCCAGGTGGCCTGGATGTTGGCATGTAAATCACAGACCAAATTAATCACACAATACAAAAAGATAATTATATTCATATAAAAATACCCCTTTAACACATTTTGTTTTTAAATTAGCAACTATTTTGTCTCTGTTAGAGAACCCTTAAGGCAATATTTCACTTTGGTAGAACATAGTGATTTTTAGGGAGCTAATCTCTATAGAGGGGGTCAACCACCAATACTGAGGAAGAGTCCACCAAACACTAATGTTGGACACTGACCTATGGAGGTGTGTGTGTACTGAAAAGTGAGCTAAACTGTTGAAGTGAAATATCACCTTAAAGGATAAACCTAAGACATGGTTTCAGACACTAACTTCACAGCATGCATGATTAGATATGAAACATTCATGCAGAACCTTTCCAAAGCTTTGAGAAAGGGATCCACATAAGGGTTTTCATGTCTAACCATGCATTTCAAGTGGTTACAAAAAAGAGTTCCAATCGAAATAATTTTAACTAAGAATATTTAAGGACTACAAAGACAAAAATTAACTGTTTTTAAGTGAGAGAGATTCTACCAGTTTGCTCCAGACCCACCTGTTCTACATGGCTGTCATCTGCAAAGTACCAGCGATGGTTCCCCTTGTGACGAACATAGGCAGTGTAGTGTCCAAACATTGCACTACCGGAGTGCACTATTACTGCATACAGTACGTACTTGCAGTCATCCTGGAAGAACAGACAATAACCTTTTAGATGACAACAGATACAATCTCTAGATACTCTACTGTAAATACTGTATCAAGTACCTTGACATAGTCCTTTGAGAACGCCTCTTCTCCCAGCATCTCGCAAAAGTCAAAGGTTTCTGGAAAAGTAACTGTGCAATCAAGTTTTCGGGTGAAGCCACGACAACTGCGAAATCGCTTCACGTGCACACACAAAATACGGGGCAGGGTGAGCAGTTTGAACCCCTGAAAGAGAAAAGAGATGTTTTAGTATGTTAGTTAGTATCTTTTGGGGTCGCATTAAAACCAAACCTCACCTGTTTAGATGGAGTTTTGATTCCACATCGTGCACAAAAGCAGCAGTCACTGCCCTTCAGCTCCTGAAGCTCAAAGAAGGACGCCATGCAGCCTTCCTGAAAAAGTTAACATGTTAGGAATAGCGCTGAAGCAGGGAAATTGCCAAATAGATTTGGATTAAGTGGACTAAATCTGACCGATCATGTGTTGTTGAAAATAATCCACATTTGAACAGACAGAAAGCTCACCAAGGAATTGCGGCCCTCCCTTATATGTAGAGGCAGGTTGAGCAGGTAGCTGGTCCCAGACTGGACCGAGGTGCACTCTAAACACTGAAGGTGCATCTCCACTGAAATCTTGTACAGACTCTGGATGTCAAGCGCCTAGCGGGGAACAAATACAGGTAAATGTAGATGATGCAATTAAAGAAAAAAAAAACTAGAGGGCATTTGTGATTAAAGACCAACCAATGCTTTGTCATCCATCTGCTGTTGCATGAAGTTCAGAATGTAGAGGAACACCTCATCAGCATCATGTTGAGTACTAACTGCAAAACAACATGTTGATGTGACTGTGGGGTAAACCTACATTAAGTGAAACCACACCCGGGTGACAATGAACAACAATATGTATTGTGTATGTAGACAGTTGGCTACTCATACGTCGAATGTCGTTTTTGTCCAGACAGCGCAGGAAGTCGTGATGAGGAGCAGGCTGAGGCCGGCCGCTCTGCATGGCCATCAGAGCTCTCTTCAGCTGCAGAGGGACATTATGACTGTTCCCTCCAATACCAACTGGTTCCCACCTTGTAGAATATGATATTCATACACCTTATTAATCTCTACAGTAACTTATCATCGCTGTCGGTTGAAAACCTAAGCAAAACAGCCTTGTTTTCAGATTGACCACCATGTATTTGTGAGTTTATCCAATGGGTTTGGAAAGGGTTTTCATAAGCCCAAATGGTCCTAGAACTTTCTCAACCCATAGAAAACCACGTAATCCTTCAATTGAAGTAAAAACATGAATATCACCTAAACTGGAGGTTTTCACAGGACAACACCATGCCTTATAATTCAGGAGACAGCATCTTACTTGTCCAGTAGGTCTGCTAGTTCCCAGGTAGCAGAGAAGGACTGCAGTAAAGTGTTCACACAACAGGACAAGCTGTAGTTCATGAGACCTCTCATGCCTGTAATACACCACGTCAACACAAGTCAAATAACACTGTGACACCTTGAACCATTTCATTACAACACACAGCATGTTATTTAGTGGGCCGGTGCAAATTGCTCCTGGTGCTGAAGAACCTTTGGACCAGCGGTTCAAAGTAGGGTCCGCGGACCTCCAGTCGTTCTTGAAGTGGTCCGCAGCAAAATGAGGAATAGTTTAATTGCGCTGTTATTTCACTCCCTAGAGGTTAGCTCAAACAATGATGGCTGTAGCCTATTATCAGAGCTTTCCCTCTCTAGTATGTAATTCTGTGCTAAGTCGTATCTGACAACAAAAATCCTCTCAAATAGAGTTCCACTTATTAACTTATTAAATGGAGTCAGTGGTCTAATACTAACCCATTTGGGGTTCCTTGACATGAAAACGTTTGGGGATCTTTGTTCTAGACATCAGCGCAAACTTAACTTCATACTGTATGTTACAAAATCTGAAGAGAGATGCTCACCGGAACTGGAGAAGACTGCTATGCACTGCACGTACCGGTTTACCGACATAGTAATCAAACGCTTCCCGTATTTATCAAAATGCGTAAATAAAATAATCTTCACATCTCTGACCAAACATCTCCGCCGCACTGACAGCTTCAGGTTCACTTTCGTTTTCCAGTTTTCTGTCAGCAGTGACTCTTCACGGAGTTTTGCTGGAATCGAAACTTAACGAGTTGACAGGCGCAGACAAGATATTATTTATTTGTTCAGTTAAACTGAACAAATAAATAAAATATCTGCCACTGCCCTAACGAAAAATGACTAGTATAGTTAATACTCCTACTGGGACTTCTGTTAGTGTGGTGCCTTCTCATAGTGAGTTTATATGACCTTATTGCTTATGGTATTTATTTATTTTGTATCTCTATGGTAGCCTATACCGTATCACTGTAATATTTATATGGGAACTTAGTGTCTCTGTGGTATTCAGTAATGAGTTTATAGTCTATTCATTGTACGTTGTGGTATTTTTTATCGCCCATGTAGCCTATCACTATAATAACTTATAGTTTTGCCGTGATATTTGTATAGTAGCCTATCCTAAAACTTAGTATTGGAACTGTTTTTCATTAGAGCAGGCTACATAGTGGCAAATGATCAACCATGATCAGTTTCATAGGTTAATTAATTTCCCCCTCTTGCACACAAATAGGCTATACAAATTTACACCTTACATAAAAGTGAAAAGCTGATGCATTAAGTCTAAATGGTTAAAGGACAGTACCACTCAATCAAGCGACTTCATGCTTTTCCATTGGTATAGGGCTAACTCTCACAAAGCCTCAAACCACAACTGAACTGGGTGTGGCATCAAGATGTACAATCTGGATGGAAAAGGGAAGAGGTTACTATGGGAGAACCTGGAGAGAAGGGGGAATGTTCTGATTCAGAGCTGATAGCACTGCAGTAAAGCTTATTGATGTGTAAAGACTCAAACATTGTGAGGGTCAATGAAATCAGTTTCCCATTTAATGTGTGTGGGGCAAGTCCATATTTACATCTTGAAGACATCACTGATGAGTCTATGGTTTCTAGCTTAGGAAGAGAATTATGCATGTTCACAAATATTGTTTGGACTGTCCTTGATGATTGGAACATATACATTGTTAATATGATTGATTTTTTCCAAAGTCAAAAAAGTGAAAAACAGGACCATACATGGTCATACTCAACGGTGAACACTTTACTTACAATGAAATACAATGAATACAGAATCAAACAATAAGATGGACAAAACACACTGTGATTTTCAGGAATTTACAGTCTTTTGCTTTGAGCGACTGCTTGATAGTATGGTGCAAACATGGCATTCCACATCTGTTTCAGTAGCTGAAGAAGTTTGGAAATCCAGATGAATGAAGAGGGAAGAGCTGTGGGCAAAGAACAGATGATGAAAAATCTACTGATTTGTTTCCAACCAAATATGTTCATCTTTAAAAACAAGCCTGGGGATCGAACCAGCAAGTCTAGGGTGCAAAGAATAGTTTGGCCCACCTGGATCCATTCGAACGAAAAGCATGTAGAGAAGGACAACAGCCAGAAAGACTCTCCGGAGAGGGAACGAGCCAGCGCTGGTCACCAACACTCTTCTGTAGAAAAACCTTAGCATGGCTTCAAGTTTCTGGACCACAGCACCTGTATAACACAAACAAATACACTCACACACTTCATTCATTTGTTGTTAATTATGTGACTCTGTATAAGCCGTGTCATACGGATTTGAAGTGAAATCTGTGACCTAGAGGTGAAACAGTATGTCCAGTGGTTTCAGGGCTCGGGCTGCGACTAGGATTCGGAGGCGGTTCGTGATTTTGGTGTTCTTTTTCCTCCAACACATCCAGCGCTGTCTGCCTCTGCTCCTCTGTGAACGCACCACTCCCAACCTCACCGAGAATCAACTCCCGGGCCTCTTCCACGTGTCCAAGAGGCACGAGGACATGCAACAGGTACAGCTCTGCAACTGTCCCAAACCCTGCTAATCTGCTGTTGGATGGGCAGTGTAGCCAAAGTCTGGCCGCCTCCTGCATCACGGCTTGCTCGCCCACTTTGGTGTAGAGAAGTATACTGCCAAAACGAGAGAAAATGAACACAGGAATAAGACAGGGGATTAGTTTGTATGACGTTCAAAAGGAAAACAGATAGTAATGTCTGCAGTGTGTGCCTGCTGTGCAAGATATGAGAGCCATAACCAAGTTCCTCACCACATCTGCATTATCTTAGCAGGTATTTTGTCCTGGTGCTCATAATGCTGCAGGATCCAAGAGAGCACACCATGCCACTGATTCAGTTCAGCCAGTGCTTGAATCCCCAAAATACAGAGGCCTGCCTTAAACTCTGCACACCTAGGGAGATAAAACAGTTAAGTAACTCAGTTCTACTAACATTCAGGCTCCAGTCAGCAGTGAAGTGATAAACTGTGCACTCAGGGAAGCATGAGGCGCCCATTATTAACACCACACAACACGGTGACACTTACCTGCTGTCCTCTTGCTCGACGCTGGCCAGAGTCGCCAAGCCTCTGTCACATGTGTCAAAAGCTGCTTGGAAATCTCTGTGCACCATACATTGTTCTGCAGCTGTTTCCAACAAGCTGAGTGTTTGTGCTAAACCTGAAGTAAGCGGAGGACTGTGGCGGACTGACCCACAGCTGCGAGGAGGAGCCAGAGAGGTCGAAGAGTTGCTCCTCATCGCTTTATAGGCGATTTATTTTAAAGTCTATAACCTGCTTTATGTAAATGCGCTCCAGGGTTTGATTTGCTCTCTTCCCTCTTCTCAGGGTCTTGTTTACGATCCCTCGACCAGTCGACCTTCCTGGATTTGGAGTGGTAACCAATCAGACGCTCCGATCTTCGGGATTGACTGAGACAGCCAATCGTCTTCCTCTTTCTTCGGAAGTGCGTCATCAACCTTTTCGTCCTGTCCTAAACACGTGTGCGGCGTGTGTTTCTGTGCGTCCGGAGAAGCTTCAACCACGAACGTAGCTGTTTGTAAGTTACATGTCGTTGTTTTTTATTGTTTGATTGTACTAGCAGTCGATAGGTATTTAGCGGACTAAAGTAGCTCAGAAATGATTGTTTTGAAGAGTTATTCCATGGCATAGCAGGTGGAAAGCTAACAAGCTAACGTTAGCGATCTGATAGCTTTCTAGAAATATTGCTGCAGCTTTAATAACAATCAAGTAATTTGGTGTCATTATTAGAAGTTAGTGACAATACATTTTGCAATAAAACCAAAGTGACAATTGACACAGTTCTCAAATATAACGTTAGTTATGCTGGTTTATATAATGTGGACTAGTGTAATGCTTTAGCTATAACTACCTACGCTACGTAATGTATATTCCTGAAAGCTATTTAAAACTTTTGTTTTTTTCAGCACATCATTAAAATGGCCAAAAGTCTACGGAGCAAATGGAAGCGGAAGATGCGCGCGGAGAAGAGGAAGAAAAACGCTCCCAAGGAGCTGGCCCGTCTGAAACAAGCTCTGAGTCTGGATGTGAAAGGAGGAGCCGCCATGCAGGACATGCAGGAGATCGCCACAGTGGTGCCAGCTGACAAGATGAAGAAGCAGGATGTTGACATGGAGAAGGTGGAGGATGATGGTGAGTGAGAACCTGAGTACAGCTCAGCCCATAAGGACTAAACAGCCTTCACAGTCATAAAGTTTGTTTTTATTACGACTTGTATTTTCAAACTTTCTTGGCAGAAGTTGATTCTGAACTGCTAATGACAACAGCACAGCGGTATGCCAAATAATAATAATCAGTTAGAATTACTTATTGTACTTTTAATGAAGTCAGTAGCCCACCACTTATAATGTAATTTAGCTTATTTAAGTCTGCTTTCCTCTAGAATTGGATTATAACCTTGCACTGTGAAATCAGTAAAGTAGTTGCAATAGAGTGTTTCAGGGCTAAATGTAACAAGTAGGGAAGTGATAATTTAGGAGATTTGGTATCCTGCTGAGGAGGAGGTAAGTATAATTTGAGACCACACCACAACCCATTCTGTAAAATTTGCCAGTTAGACATAGATAGCCAGAGTCGGCCGATTGACAGGACCTCCAAGAAATAATCACATTTCTTTACATGAAGCACATAATTTGACAGTGTTTTAGTATACCGCTGCCCCTATTGGCCTGCTAGCATCACATGACAGGGCTGTTAACTACAAAGGCAACTAAACAATCAACTAAATCATATTACCTTTTTGTTTTTGGGACAGGTGTTGATTATAGTATCTGATTTAGACTAGGGTTGTCATGATACCAGAACTGTGAACTTCGATACCAGTTAAAATACACAATACTCGATACCTCTTTCGATACCACGACAAAAATTAAAAATCCGTCACACACAAAATACACTGAACAAAAATATAACACTTTTGTTTTTGCTCAAATTTTTCATGAGCTGAAATCAAAGATCTAAGACTTTCTATGTACACTAAAGGCCCATTTCTCTCACATTTTGTTCACAAATGTGTTTAAATCTGTGTTAGTGAGCACTTCTCCTTTGCCGAGATAATCCATCAACCTGACAGGTCTGGCATATCAAGATGCTGATTAGACAGCATGATTATTGCACGTGCCTTAGGCTGGTCACGATAATCCATCCACCTGACAGGTATGGCATATCAAGATGCTGATTAGACAGCATGATTATTGCACAGGTGTGCCTTAGGCTGGTCACAATAAAAGGCCACTCTAAAATGTGCAGTTTTATCTTGAAAAGAGACATTTATTAGGCACTGAACTATATGGATTTCACAGATTTGCAGGGGGGGTCAGAAAACCAGTCAGTATCTGGTGTGACCACCATTTGCCTCACGCAGTGCAACACATCTCCTTCGCATTGAGTTGATCAGGTTGCGAAACGACT
>OMLI01090379.1:0-10641 GCA_900302605.1 Rondeletia loricata | reverse complement strand
TTCCCTACACGACGCTCTTCCGATCTACAGGATTAACGCGCAAGTACTAGTAGCACCAACTAGGCCCGATCTTCATCCACCTTTGGCTAGCGGGAAGCATAGCACATTAAATGTTTGTGCCCCCCCCCCTCCTGCTGCTTGGTCGGGGGTAGCTTTAAAGATGTGCTGTAATTAGATAATTGGATGGTAGGAAAGGAGGGTTTAAAGGTTCAAAGGGAGAACTCCTCGTCCCCGCTATTTGGGCTCAAGCTTCCTCGTTGCCAGGATCTCAGTCTTGTACAATAATCAGAAACAAATTCAACGATGTCTCGCAGTCACAGCCTCGCTTCACAGTCGGCAGCGTGTTACACATGTGCATCTCACACATACACACGCACAAGCACACGCACACAGACAGACAGACACACACACGGCACACAGATGAACTGTCATCCCCTCCGACACATTGCTGCCACATGCACACAAGCTTGTATGTGCACACGTGCACACACACACACGCGCACACACACACACACGCACCAGACAAGGAAGAATGGCCGAGTATTTTTGAATATGCAAATGCTCGTACAAGCGGAACGTGTGTAAACAGGAGTCATTGTGAGCCGGTTAAAGCCGGCCGGTCAGGCCTCTCGCTCCATCCCTCTCGTTTTTTTGGGGGGAAGGGGGATGCACACCCACCCCGACTGACGACAGATCAGGGGACATTAGTCAGCACAATTAACCAGGTCGTCATGGAAACTAATGAAATTTGGCAAAGCGGCCAGCCGGAGACTTAAATGAGCTAGCTGGTTATGCACTATCACGGGGGGCTGGCTGGCTGGCTGGCTGCTGGCTGGTTGCCTTACACACACCCATTATTCTCTTTTCTGCCGCGGCGGTACAATGGAGTCGCTTGTGTCTCGGCCGATGCCCACCGGCGGTACAAGCTCACCGCCTGACAATTTGCATATGTTAATATAATTAAGTGCTAATTACACTAAAACTCGCATATTCACAAGCACCCTCCCCGGGAGCGACGGAAGGGCTTGATCCCGTTCCAAGTCTTTAACCCTCCTCCGCCTCTCGCTCAGTGTGTGTGTGTGAGTGTGTGTGTGTGTGTGTGTGTTAGTGGTAGTGGTAGCGCCCCAGGGCTGACACAGAAAGCCCCCCTCTTTGAGACATAATGCTGTGCTGCTGCGGACTTCTTGGCTTCTCCCCCTACAGGCCTCCCTGGGCCAGGAGACCCTAACACTACTACTGCAGGCCATCACCCTTCTCGCACACACACACACACACACACACACACTACAAAACTGAGACAAAATCACACATTGTTCTCCCTAAAACATTCAGCTGTTCGATAGCTCTTTGCATATATCTTTGCGTTCGCCAAACACATCAGAAACTTTACGCACCGAACAGCTACATAATAATATATATTTTCTATTTATTTCCCATTTAAAAACACCATCTATGAAAAGCAGAAAGAAGAAGGGGGAGAGAGGAGAGAGGAGAAAGAGCCTGCATTAAAAAAGAGCACCTGGCCCATCAAAGGCAGTCAGATATGACTGGTGCAAAACACTGGCTGTGTGTATCTGTCTGTAGCGAGGCTTTTAACTACACTGCTCTGGCTGGGAAACCTTAGATATGAAGAATGTATTTTTACTTTGTAAATTCTGCTATCCTACATTCCTGTGTGGAGAATGCTGGATATGATTAATATTGAAACAACTCAAGGCTGGTGACCAAGAATGATAGTAGACATTTGAGGAGGTGGAAAAATCTACATGATTCCCCATGTGTGTGTATGCGTGTGTTTGTGTTTGTGTGTGTGTGTGTAGGCCAGCCGTTTTGATAATGGAGGACAGGCGGTTGTGCTTTTCACATCGTAATGGCCGTGAATCAGGGAGGAAGCCAAGCGGTCGTGCTACAATTAGAGCTCTTTTGTGCCTCTTCCTCTCGCTGATTCTCCCTCTCCATTTCTTGCTTTCACTCGCTGACGCTCTCCCTATCAAGGGTATGTTAAAACAGTCTACTCTGCTCTGCTGCAAAGGCTGAATGGGGGGGGAAAAATCCCTTCCACGTATAGTATGAAACTCACACCGTGCTGCTCGACACACACACGCACACACACACGCACGCACCAGATGGTACAGGAAGGAGGATTAAATAAACACACAGACGCACACCTATTGGCAGACAGACGCCTCTCTGTGCACTGTCCCTTAATGAATGTCTACGGGGAGTCAAAGGGTCCAAGCTCATTTGGTCGACTCTCAATGAGATGCAGCATTATGACTATGGTGATACGCTCCTCCCTTCCCCAATAATCATACACAGGTCATTGTGTCAGAGTGATTCATTTCTATCGCACACATACGCCAGATGTTATTACGCAGGGGAGGAAATCTCTCTACTGGACGTCGATGGGCTTCTATGCAAAAAAAACGTGGAAGACGTGGAAGAGAAAGAGAAGGAGAAAAAAAATAAAAGGTTATAGCAGTCTGGTGTGTAGTAAGCTATACTGTTCGCTCAACCGTGACGCTTGGTAATGCAGGTTTGGATGTAGCTCTGTGTGCGCGCGCGCGTGTGTGTGTGTGTGTGTGCGTGCGTGCGTGTGTCTTCGAGGGGGGGAGCTCCCCTTCACTAATACCCACTACTCGGATTACCACAGCGTCTTAAGTATTCAACCGGACTCATATTTTCCCTTTCTGCCTTTTTAGCCAAATTGGCTGTCTTTACACTGTAAAGCAGCAATATAGCCCTCCTTACTAAGGGCCTTTGGGGATCCACGAAGAAGAACATTAAAATGCAGCGATAGCCTTGTTGCAAAGCTCCTCTCTCTCTTACCCTCTCCTCTTTCTGCAGCAAAGGCTTCTAAATCATCCAGCCTCCTCTATTAGACGGGAGACTTATTGAGGTAGAAACCATAAAAAATGAAGAAGGGAAATTTAATCCCTGAAATATTGATTTGCACATTAATATCAGATAGGCAGAGGGCAATCTAGCCGGGTGGAAATGACACATTGTCGACCCCTAGGAGAGGCCCGAGCCAATCTTCTAGCTGCATGTGTCTCGGGCCCAGGAGTTATAGGACAGACTCAGCCCCTGTCTCCCTCTCTCTCCCCTCTACTGTCCTCTCCTCCCTCTCTCTCTCTCGCTCTCCCTCCCTCCATCCGCACCCTTAATGAAGGCGGCAATGCTGAAAATGCATTAGCTTTTAATAATCAAGAAGCATTTTCAAGCCAACAGCTATTGTCCTCCCAGGGCTGTCTGCCCATCTTTCTCACACTATATGTTTTTTGGTTTTTTTAATGCCTCCTCTGTATTGCTACGGGTAAAATGAACGTTGTGTGCAGCTTAAATAACATGCAGAGATATACACACTCAGCCTTTGATAGAGCTAAGACACCCTGCTCAGAAAAACAAAAACAACAGGCCGGGTTTCTGCAAACATAAAACTCAAAAATGATCTCATTTGCAAGGCAAGAAAAATAACAAAGATAGAGATTGAGCTACTGTGGTGTGAGACAATACCGTCATTAACTGATGAAATTCACTGCAATTAGAAAGTGGCATCTTCTCTCATAATTTTCATTTTCTCTGTAGGCTTTTTTACCAGTAGGCCTTATATTTTTGTATTGAAATGTAGGATTTTATGCAAACGTAATCTCACCCAAAAACCATCACTGTTCCAAGTTTATCAGTTTATTAAATTTATCAGCTTTAATTTACAATTCCATCATGGGAAAAAACAAGAATGTCATTCTTCAATCTGGTCCCTGAATATAAATATCAGCCTACGTATAATAATAATAATAATAATAATAATAATAATAAATATAATATATAATTGGTAAATTATCCTTATTAACGCAATAATAACGGTCCTCATTTGCTTAAGTCCGAGAATCCACAGAAAATCCCGTATTTCCATGAAAACATCAATTCTGTAGGCCTATATAATAAACTGCACGCATACAACAGCTAATCCAAACTGTAAAAGAATAATACATTTGGAAAAAATGTTTTTAAAAGCATCTATTTTCAGCAATAAACATAAAAATGGCAGAAATGCCGTGTATAAATAGAAAGAGAGTCCTGTGAAAGGTCGCCTATCCTATATTGGCGCGCCGTTCAATTGGAGCGCAGAGAGTCTCTCCACGCACGCACACACACACCCACACACACACACACACCACACACACACTCACTCACTCACACCGTTACATACCCGGGTTGGAGACTGACTGGCCCCTTGGACCTGGTGGGGTATTTCCCCCCCCCTGTGCGATCGATGTCCCCCCTGTCACTGTTGCGTCCCAATCCGAGCCAAGTCTGTCTCCCTACCTCAAAAAAACATGAGAACCCCTTTCTCTCCGCTCCCTCTCCTCTAAATTCATACAAAACAACACCAATCGACAACTTACAGAAGCTGCTGCAACCCGCATCGCTGGGAATAAAGGGAAGGACAATGTATTATATGTGGAGAGAAATTAGGAGCCCACCGACGCGGATGGGGTCGAGGGGGGAAATGGATCTTATATAGGCTAGGCTATGGATGGAAATAATTTTAAATGTTAAAATAACAATAGCTGTATGCATGAGTTTGGGGTTACATTCTGATCTTCCAAACCCTTGGCGTTTAAGAAAAATAGGGGATCCGGGAGTTGGCTGGCTCTGAGGGGACTCGCCGTGCTGTCAGTATCCCAGCGATCGGTCTCCCTCCTGGGCGACGCAGCCACCCACGCCTCGGTAAAGGGAGACTACTTTTTAACTGCAGCAGGTAAAGACATACGGGCTACAATCGGAAAATGCACTTTGCTTGTGTAATGCTCGTATAATAAAGGTGTTAGTTCAACATGTTTTAGTGATAAACACCTATAGACACGGGGGGGGATCGTGTCGGGAGACTGATCGTGTCACTTCGGCTGTGAACGCCTGGGAGGCGCATGTAACCCGATGTCTTTAATGGGGGGGCTTTGAGCGCTGCTGTGCGTCCAAAATATCTGTTCAAATTCAATATCGGATGGTTGGGGACGGAAATGTGGGCTCGGGAAGTGGAGGAAACCCTCAAACCGGACTCCTCGGCTAGAAACAAGCCTAAAACGGACATGTCCGAGGGATCGGACTCCTGGAAACGCAACACCATATCCGCACTGCAAAGCCACAAAAGGGGAGAAATACTCGTCTTGTCTCGTTTGATCCAATGAGCCGTATTCAGTGTGTCTGTCCACCCCGCGACCCCAATAACAACCGTGTAAACTTTGGGTTTGGACGGGGTGTCCTGCTGTAATAGCACGGACACATGCGTAAGAGTCTCCGACTGTCAGTCGCTCGTTTTATTGAAGCCAAAGCGCCGGAGTTGCACAAACACCACGATATACGCCTTTTTCCTGGGCTAAAAAACATCCAGCACCTGTTATCCAAACAGTCCCGATGTCAACGATCCACCAGCGAGAAGGATAATCGATACCCGACCCCTAAATTTAACACACACACCCCGAACTACTCAATAAAAGTTAAAGGGAGAAAAAACTTACTTTCTTCCCCCTCCAGAGCCGTCACCTCCGCTTCTCTCTCCGCTCTTGGGTTTATAAAACAAAGTCACATCCAGCGGCTCGCGTAATTGGACAACAAAAAGGTGAAGAGAAAAGAAAAAAAAAACAGGGAAAATAATAATAATCCTCCAACTTTATAATGGGAAAAAGGGGATGAAAATCACAAATGTCAAGCGTTTAGAGAGCTATCCCTTAATTTGGGTCCGGTGGCGGTGAAACGTCGTGTCGACGGGCTGCCTCGCAGTTTCTCTTGTGGAAGGGGGTTCGGGAAACGGAGGAAAGGAAATGAAAATCCGATATGTCTTTATTCTGCTAATTATTATCGTTTTAGCCCTGTTTAAAAAAATGGCTGATTAAGTTGAGTGCGCATGTCTTTGTGTGTCTATTTCCCGATATGCACTCTGGGAATGGGTAGAGAGACACAGAGAGAGAGAGAGGGCGAATGAGAGAGAGAGAGAGGGAGGGAGGGAGCAAGAGAGAGGGAGAGGGAGGGAGAAAGAGAGAGGAGAGTGTAATTAGTGAGTTGATCAACAGTCTCCACATTGCAAACGACGCGCACACGGAGCCCTGGCGGCCGCATGGGTCTATGCGCGTAGAAAAAACCTTTTGTATGGTTTCTCTCTTAGGGCCGAATCCCATGTAGAACAATGGACAGCCGCTTCCTGCTCAGCAAGTAGACTTAGAATTACTTTAAATTACTTGGAAGTCATCTTTAAAAAAAAAAAAAAACGGTGTTGCAGATGAACTGAAGCGCAGCATCGTCCAACATAGTCTTATGGCTTTTCTTGTTGTTTTTTCACAAATAGAAAATGTCCATATTTTGTGTGCCTGAGGTGTTTATATATATATATATATTTTTATTGATTATGATACTAGGTGATTTACCATTAATTTGGAGCTGGGTGTGAGGAAGGTGGGGAAGAGTCTTTACGGATTCCGTGGAATCTTACAATATAAGAATATCTGTATGACTTTTTATGAGGTTTGGCACAATTTATGAAAATGAATAAAAGATCCAGTGTACTTTGTGAATAGCACTGTTTATCGATAATGTATTGCGTAAAGGAAAGAAAGGGAAAAATGCAGAAGGGGAAGAATACTTTCAAAACCACATCTTGATGCGCGGCACTAGATAGGCCAGTGCACACCTATATTACAGACAGAATAGGTTTAGGTATCATCATTTACGTACAACAGCATAGGCTACCAGTGAGAGATAAACGCATCCATATAGATGTCAATAATTTACTCTATATATAGATGTGCAGTTTGGGCTTTTTATATTGCATCCTCTAATAGTATGTGTATTCTTTTTCTCGGGGTGAGAAGATGACATCTGATTTGTTGCATATACAGTGTGTGGCATAAACATTCAAGCTTAAAAAAATCAAAGCCACGATACATCTAAGTGATCCACCACATGTTAGAAACTCATCATCGCCCTTTCGGGACCGCTGAGGCCCCGTGTGGGTTCAATAGAGCCAAACTGCAAAATCCAATACTGGGTCACACAAAAATCCCCCTCTCTATTCAAAGCTCCATTCACTGGCGTTTACATTTAGTGTCCTTACAATGTGCATTACTCTGTTGGCCCTATGTCCTTTCAATGCTAACCGTTTACTGTGTGTTTTTCCCCCGGTCTCTTAATAGTCGCTTTTGGGCAAGAGGGAGACTTTAGCCAGTGTCAATCGGGGAGAAAATCAAGAGATCTTGTTCTCCTTCACGGAAAAAAATCGAAGCTGGGGGTGAATTGAACTGCATGAGCCGGGGCTTGGGATGTGATGATAAGGCTGCTGCTGGCAAGTGAACTACTAGGTCTACTCTGCAGCCACATTGACTGGACTGCACCCATACCAACTGGATCCTTAAGGAGCCAAGAGATCCGAGCCCAACCCGATTCCAGGCTGTTTATTCTGGGTTTAGAGAGGTCTCTGACAAAGGGGGTGGGTGGGTCGAGGTGAGGAACAGAGGCGTCACTTTTAACCCGGATCCAAGGCTTCTGCTGCTGCTGCTGCTGCAGCAGCCTCCCTGTCCTCCAGGGGGGTTTCCCAGCCTGCCAGCCCCGGGAGGCGTCGCTTACAGCCGGCTTGGAGAGACGAGTCTACCCGCTGGACCAGCGGACGCGGGTAGACTCCATAGCTTTCCAAAGCGCTATGGAGTGGACTTATTTCCCACGTATGGCTTTATACTCTGAAACGGAGGACTTTTGTAGACATAACCTGTCGTGCTTTTTCTTTTTATAGGAGCACCTCCCTTTTTGTAAAAGGATATATTTATTTTCTTTTTTTACTTTAAATGTATGCGCGTTGTTGACGTTTACAGCGGAGTTGCATTTGTCTTTTCATTTGTTTTCATTGAGAAAGGGAGAAAGTATAAAGCGGATTTAAAGAACTGATATAGGCTACCGCTTATCTGAACCTCCTGCGTTTTGTAAATCCCCCCGGTCTCCACCCTCCCTCTCTCCCTGCAGACGATGCTCTTTCTCCGGAGGACTGCTTGATAATAGACCGCGTTAACTAATATTTCGCCCCATTTCCATATCAGCAGCACCCCCAATTAATTACAGATTTTAATCTAGAAACTCTGGTCTGTTGTGTGTGTGTGTGTGTGTGTGTGTGTGTGTGTGTGTGTGTGTGTGTGTGTGTGCGTGCGTGTGTGTGCGCGCGTGCGTGTGTTTGTGTGTGCTAAAGCAAATAAATCACCAAGAAATGTCTGAGTTGTCTCACCAAAAAACTTGGCCCAGGCTGAAACAAATGATATGCTACTGCTATAATTAAAGCGTCCGTAATGATCAAACCTTTAAACATTATTTTTGTCTTCTTTTCTAATGAAAGGTTGCGTTGCACGCTCATAGTGATCTTCTGCCACTTCTCTCTTGATCAATAACTTTGAAGCGTCCGGAGGTATTACCATACTGACAGTGGTGGACGCCATGGGATGGGACTATTGTTGGTCCCTCAATATAATCTATAAAGTCAGTTTGAAAAAGATGCCTGGATTGATGCTCCTTTTGAGTTGTTGTAATCATATCATCATTTCTGATACATTGTCCTGATATTTACTACAATCAATTCCCTGGTCAAGGTTTTTTGGATGTGCATACAGACTTCCACCTTGGTGCGTGAATCAGTTTGCCCTATGCGTCGGCGCCCTCATGGGGTTGCATGGCTGACCCCTCTGCCTCCACAACACACACACAGAAACACGCAAAAAGCCCACAGACAGCCCTGACCCGCAACCTGCCACAATGACCCACTGGCCAACTCTCCTCCAGCAAACACACGCACAAACCCACGGACTGTAAGCTTTATACAGGCCTATATATATGCGACAATAAGAAGTTATGTAGCCTGCAACTCTTTGAACACAAGACATCAACGAGAGATTTTGCGAGTCTCGCCAGAAGAATTAACCCCAATTAAAATGCAGGTAAATACCTATCTTTAAAAACATGTACAAGTATCCTACTTTAAAAATTTATTTTGACCACAATAAAAGAGAAATCATCTAAATGTGAAGTCACTGGCAAGTTGTCACCTGTGTTGAATTTAGGTGTAGAGATGCAAAGCAATTAATTACAAATAAATCAACGAGACCGACTTATTTGTATAATTTCAGTGCAAATAATATAAAAAGAGAATGTTTCTTAAACTTGTTTGCTGACAAAACACTCCACAGAGAAATCTCAGATTCCAGCCTTTCCCAGTAAAAGGGGGAAAACGCAGAAAAAAACAGTGAAACAAAATGAAGTTTTTGCTCATGGATGCTGCAACATAAACTCTCTCGACGTTTTCATACTCAGCACTAAACCTATCCAACTACGTACCATAAATATGCAATCGTTTTAAAAACTCTTCAAATTTACCTCCTTTAAAATCCCCCTAAAGCATAAAGCACAATAAGCCAGTGCAACAGAAGGTAAATAAAAACGTAGACTCTCTGTACCTTTGGTATAAAGCATTCCGTTATTCTTCTTTTCTCTCTTTCTCTTGCTCAGTAGCGATCCGATAATAGCATATGGAAAGTGTTTTCAAAATGCCCAGATTTGGCACATTGTCATTGAAGAGAGGAGCGCAGTGATGCGGCGCTACAACAGGGGAAATGAGTTGCGGATTGGACGCAGCCCGCCTCGGTGCGGACTTATCCCACTTTAATTTAATATTCCGCAATCACACACACTAGTGATGGCATATAATTCAAGGAGAAATTCAGAGGGAAGGAGATGCTTTTGTGTTTTTTTCCACACCACTATATTTGATTAAGGAGAGAGACAGCACAATATTGTGTCTTCTTCCCCTTTCCCTCCCGAGTCAGTTTTGATATTTTTTATTCAAACAATAGATATTTATTTGTTTGTATTTAGATCATTTATAAATATAATAAAAAACAACTTCGACTTCTCTGCGCACCGGTGTCACACTGGAATCGCCCCTAACATAAAATCGAGACCCATAAACGCTTGTTTGTAAAACACTGAACCCAAAATCAATGTATTGGGACATTTCAATCGATTATATAAACGAAAATCCATACGCAACATGAGACCGGTATCAGCCCACTCTTCCGCTCCCTTTTAAAGAGAGAGGGAGAGCGGGAAAAAGCAGGGGAGAGAAAAAAGGGAGAGCTTCTAGAGCATGGTCTAAAAACAAAGACTGTCAATACAGCCATTGCTTCACTTAGATCAGGGCTTCTCACACATTTTCATGTCAAGGACCCCAAATGGACACACCTTATGCCAAGGGCCACCATTTGAGAAGATGTTGTCCCGGGACCCCCATGAGAAGATTTTGGGTGTTGTTGATTTATTGCCTATAGGGAGATAATTGGTGAGAGTGGAATATATCATCAGAATAGCCATTTTTAATACATTCTCTAATTGGAATATTTTCTGGTGAATTAAATCATAGTGAAATTAAACTATTCCTCATTTTGCCGGGGGACCCCCTGGAACCCCTTGAAGGACCCCTGGGGGGTCCTTGGACCCCACTTTGAGAACCACTGACTGATGTCAAAGTGCTTCCAGATGCACAATGATAGTGCAAGTCCTGATGACAACAATTAGACACAAAAAAATGCTCTAATCAAATGGGGCCACACGGGA
>OMLI01090378.1:0-12486 GCA_900302605.1 Rondeletia loricata | reverse complement strand
GTTTCCGCCACAGACCCACACACACACACACACACACACACACACACACACACACACACACACACACACACACACACAACTCCTCTGCCTCCTCCTGAAGGCAGATAAACACTCTCACATACACATTTTAAATGCATAATTTGGAGCAATGAAACTTTAAGTTAGTGTAACATAAGATTCACTTGTCTTGCACTAAGGTTTTCCGATGTTTGAAGACAGACACATTGACAACCTTCCTCCTCCTCCCTAAGAAACACACACACACACACACACACACACACACACACACACACACTAAGCTATATATCTGTTTTAGGGAAAAGTCTTTACCTGTCCTTCATTCAATATTTCTGATATAGAGGATCCAGTTTGTACAGGTCTTATCATGTCACTTTTTTCAAATGGCGGTTATCTCATTCTGTAACGAACCTAGGGATGTCACGATCAAAATTTATTTTGTCTCCAATCCAGTCATTTCATATTTCATATAATATAATTTTTGTCATTAATTTTTAAAAACAATTTATTGCTATCCAAGACCTTTTACTTGTTCTTAATTTGATAAAGGTTAGGTAAATAGATAGACCAGGTGACAAAAGGAACAGGGAGGAAATATATTCACACCATTTATACACTGGAAATACTGGTAATGTCACTATCCCCTTCCAATAAAATGATGCGGTCGCTGTCCCTTTTAAGAATGTACTGGTAACGGTTACGTCATCGCGCAGCAGGAAGTTTGAGAAGTTGTTCTGTCCATGCTTGGATGCCTGTGAGATACTGTAAAACCTCCGACTACGGAGTGAGAAAAGGTTAAAGACCGCAGACAGTGATGGATGGATGGACTTCTGTCTACTGGAAGTCCATATTTTTAATATTTCTGGAAGCCTATATTTTTCTACTTGGGAGTTTTAACCTAACAATTAACCTGAAATTGTCAATCATGTCGAATAATCATTGCAGCCCTATTAAGAAGTGACCATTGAACGTTGTGCGTGTATTATGATTTATTGTATGTGTGCATACATGCGTACATGTATGTTCCTGATACATATATAATATACACATACCTGGTGCATGCATATTCTGATTGTGGTTCAGATTATATTTCTGTTTCTTCAGGCAGACGAGGCCTGTTATGTTTGTCGACTGCACTGGAGATGATTCTGTTTCTGATTCTGTTTCTGATTCTGTTTTCCGTTTCCGTTTTTGATTTGTTTCTTCAGGCAGACGAAACCTCTGACGTTTGCCGACTGTATCGGAGATGAGCTGCCGGTCGGCTGGGAGGAGGCGTACGACCCCGCCGTCGGATCCTACTATGTCGACCACAACACCAGTGAGTTACTCCCAAAGAGTTTGGATGGGTGTCACATGTTGGGTAGCGCCTCACTCCCTTCTTCGGTGCTGATGAAAGCAGGACGGACCCAAACCAAACAAATGTTTTATTCTTCTCTCTCTCTGCGTTCGCCTACTGCTTCTCTCTCTCTTGCTTTTCCTTTATCTGACTCTCCCCCTCCTCACCTCACTTCTATCTCTACGCTCCTATGTGGTAAAATTTGGGGCAGTAGGCAACTGGTTGTACTACATTTGGGCTGCACAATTATGGTTAAAATGATAATTGCAATTGTTTTGTGAGATACTGCGATCATAATTATAAAGAACAACATTTTTACTGCTTTTTTGCATCTTACTTCAGCATATTGGCTATTTTCAACAGTGGATGTTCTCAGTGGAATAAAATATTTCAACATTAACTGATACGACAAAATTCTGCGATTATTCATTGTTGAAACTAACTGGAATAAAGCCATTGAAAAGTAATGTGATACCGTCTATTGTAAAACGCATAGCTCCTGGTCCTCATTTCTGATTGGCTGAGTCATGTTTGAAGCTGAATATACCCAATAAACACACACCTGTGACCGGATCACAGTTCATTTAAATATTAATGCGCTAACCAAAACTCACCACTCATACTGGCACTAATGTGTCGCTTAGCAACCAATCTATTGAGCTACTGATCAAGAACTATATTGCTAGGTGGAAAAATAACATTTAATTATTATTATTAAAAAAATAAAAGATTGATTGAACATTTGCTATTCTTTTTTATTACAATGGTATGCCACCTCTGTTTTATAAAAGCAGCAAACCACTCAAGGCCGATATGGACAATGATTTTAGTACAGCTAAGAGGGGTTTACTCCACTTCATGTTGCGCCTAACAATGGCTCTTAGCTATAAACCTCGGCCTCTTGTGGCTTATTGCTTAAATCCCACCTGATCTAAACGCCTCCTCCTTTTCCCCACCCTCCAGAGAGCACCCAGCTGGAGGACCCGCGGGCCCAGTGGCAGCGGGAGCAGGAGGCCATGCTGCGGGAATATCTGGATGTGGCCCACGATGCGCTCAGCGCCCAGAAGGAGATCTACCAGGTGAAGGAGCAGAGGCTCCGTCTGGCGCAGCAGGAGTACCGGCAGCTCAGCGACGCCTGGAGGGACAAGTCGACGTCGCAGACCAGCTGTAAGTGCAACAGGAGCGGAGGAAGGCCGTCAAACTCACAGATCTGCCCCAGAGATGGTGTAGTGGTCAAGTCCCAGGGTTTTTCCTGTGTAGGGAAAATTCTGGTAGCCGCCAAAGCCTTCTCCTTGAGCGCCAAAGTGAAAAAATGAGGAACTGAAAAACAAGCCGGGAAAAAAAACATAATTTCAAATTGTTTTACTTTTGGTGCAATCAGGCCAACCAACCAGCAGAGGTCGCTGCTCGGTATTTGGCTAAGCAGGAGAAATGGCACCAGACGTCCCTTCAGTGGTTGGGTAGGCCGGACTTCCCACTGTGCTGCTTGCTTGGCTAAAAACGGCAATAGTTGCGAACTTGGTGACTTTGTCGCTACATTTAGCAATTTTTATGACTGCGACTTTATTTCTCAAAAGTAACTAGCGATAAATGTAGCTACTGTTTTGATTTCTGCGTTGGTGGCAGAATCACCGATGCAGAACTATAAATGCGTGCACCGCCGTAGACACCTACGCCGTAGGTACGCCGTAGCTTCGATGCAGAAGTATTATTTACCCTTTACTCCTCGTCTGGAGGGAAAACAGCACTTCCCCTGCCAGCCATGAGGAAAGGAGGATGGGAGGGAGGAGAGGAAGAGGGAGGAAAGGATGGAAACCCAAATGCTTTGCATATTTCCCTTGCCATCAATTTCAGCATCATTTCCTCAGATACATACTCGATATCAGTTATTTGGATCAACTTTTTTGGTTTTTACTAAACTTTATGAAACAAGCAAAAAGTCTCACGGGGGAGTTCTCTCAAGCTCAGACAGAAAGACCAACTTGACATTTCTCCTGAGATTGCTTGAGTTGAAAAGCTATACATTTCCCCACAGTGACTTTAGTTGAAGCTTCTTTTCTCTGTGGACTCTTTCTCTCTCTCTCTCTCTTTAGCTCTGAGGCCTCTTCTATCAGTTAACCCTGGTGCAATATCAAAAAACTGAGAAACAACGAGAGAAAGAAAAGGATATAAGGCAGTTCATTAACACCCCTCTTGTCTCTTCATATCTTATCTTTCCCACAGTGAATTCCAGGTCGTCCTCTTCCAGCAAGTATGACCCAGAGATCCTAAAAGCAGAGATAGTCACTGCCAAAAGTAGGGTAAGAGCCTCTCCTCTCTGTTTCCACCACTTGGTCTGTTATCCTGCATGGATATCACTTGTAGCTCAAACAGTATCTGGAAATAATTGATGTTGTTCACCATTTGAGGGGGGGGAAGTGCTTCTAACACTTTGTGAAGGACAGTCGAAAACAGAATTCCGTGGTTAACAAAAATTATAAATAAACGTTTACGTCTATTCTGTTCTGGTGTTATAGAATGCTATGTCCTCACACTGTACGTGTCTGTAGTTTCCTGTCCTTTGGCAGGCAGATACCATAGACATGAGGTCCATCCCTCCGCTGATAATTCACAGAGGATCCATTGTCTAATTGTCAGGAATGTACAGTTTGGTTTCATAACTTATATCACCACCATATACTTATATTACGGTTATTTACGCTGGGTGTTGCTGATGTATTTGTTCTGTCTCTGAACAGTGTCCTGATAGGGCTTTGTTCTGTGTATTGTATAACGTGTTTCAGTGATAAAGGAATTTTTTATTCGGAGTCAGTGAAGTGACTACTGCTCCTAGTGCTACCACTGATACTAGTACTAATACTAATGCTGATACTGTACTGCTGCTACTACTAGAACTGTTACCACTTCTAGAACTGTTACCATTGCTACTACTAATACTTCTCCTTCTGCCACCACTACCACTACTGCTCCTAGTACTACCACTGCTACTACTTCTACTAGAATAACCACAACTATTACTTCTATTTACTGCTGCTACTATTGTGACGGTTAGTACGACTACCACTGTTGCTGTCGCTACTGCTGCTACCACTAGTACTACTACAACTCTACTTCTACTGTTACTACTAATGCAATACAGCAGACAGTGTTTCAGTGAAAGCTCTCGTTCTGTGTCACATCTCACAGATCTGCCATCTCATTGTGAAATTGTAACACTCAGGCTTGGGGTTATAGTTTTATGTTCCTTTTTGTTTTCATTTTGCAAAGAACAATAAGCAAATGTTTTGTTGTAATCGTATTAGTGGCAAACAGGCGGATATTTTGGATTTTATGACTAGGAATGACTATTAGTTTAGTTTATTGGACAATTTAAAAAAGACATGAATTAATGATACTTGTACAAGATAATTGTCAAGGATAAAACACAATAAAGTCATGGACTTATTTCCATTGTGGTCCTTGCTGTTAAACATTTTTTCATGATCATGCAAGATGGCGGCAGTCATCACTGGTCATCAACAGTATACATAATTATTGCTTATACCTGGTAAGTTACAACATTCCATAGCAGCCGATTGTCACATACACTATTTACAACAACACTATTTACAGCCATAATCAATATTCACTGAGAGTCTGTATTTCTCTACATTTGCCTCACTTGCTGTGTCCTTTTCCATTTCTGTAACTACAGTATGTTGCTTTATCTCTCTCTCTGTTTTGCTCTTCATTTCCCTTTGTCTCTTTTTCTCACTCCATTTCTCACTCCATTTCTTTATTTCTCCAGTTCACTGTATGTCTCTTTCCTTCTTTTCTCTCTTTCTCTCTCTAGACATTTTTCCATCCGACTGTCAAGCGAATGTAACGCAAACCTTTGAAGTGTCGCAAAAAATAAAATGTGAATTAGTTTCATTTCAATCAGCTGGGTCGACGCGAATAAACATGCTTCCTGAATGTTAAATAGGCACATCCACAAGAAACATGGAAATAATCAGTATTGGAATTGATCAGTATTGGGACATTGCAAATGCTCTTTGCAATATTCAAATGCACAAACTAATGGCCATACAACCACATTGGAGACTTTCACATAGAAGAGATAGTGGATATGACAATTCTTTTGTATTGTACAGAGAACATTTCCGGATGTCTAAAGCCACACTTGAACTGATGTACAATGAAATTGTATTTATGCAACAAATGCATTTCCATTGCAGTTTATCACATTTATTGACAAAAAAGTGTTAAAACTTTTTTGCGATGTCGAGAAAATCATTAGCAGATTTCCATTGAGATTTTATAATTCGCATACATTTGCAAAAAAAAGGCTTGGATGGAAACCCAGCTCTGCATTTTGTTTGGATGTGATCCATTTTGGGCTAAAAACTAATTATATTATTATATTATTATTATATTCATACCTGCAAATTCGTCGGCATTCATCGGCATTTTTAGTGTCAACCAGGTCATTCATGTGAATCGAGTAGATCCGGAGAGTTTAAAAAAGGGGGGTGGGGGGGGTGCTGGGTGAGTGAGGGAGAAATGACTGCGATTGCGCATAATCTGTCTTTACTATGAGATTGTCCTTCCCGCCGATCCAGGCTAGCTTCAACCTTAATCAATCCATAATGTAGTTTTAGCTAGTGGCATTTCTATGGGCCAATCGGGAGGAATTTCACTTAGCCAGAGCAGCACAGGAGGTCATCAGGATAAGCTCTGCTGCCCTCTACTGGTGAGAAATGTAACTGCATACAGTTTTTGGGCAGTAGTGTAATACTGTATGTCAAGGGCAATGTTTTCTGCCTAAAAGAAATGCAAGACAAATATCAATGTTTACTTATCATGAACACATTTAATATATTTATATGTGGAATTATTCAACATATTATATCATTTCTCTCTCACTACAACAACGGAACTTTAACAGATTGAAGAGAAGATACTGCACTATCGATTGGTGCCTAGCATGAGTCTGAGTCTACTCACTCACTGAAATTCTAGTCTCAACATGCTCCAAAAGGCTTCATTTGCGTATTAAAATCACTGAAATTTTCTTCCGGGGGAGAATCCCCTAGGACCCCCCTAGCTGGTTTTGATTTTGGATCATGTCACCATTTTCACTACTCTAGAGTTTGCAGGTCTGTATATTATCCACACACCTGCATGTCTGTACCCAGAGGATAACACATGGAAGTATTCCAAACACTTTAACACTTGTACTCTATATTTCCCTCTCATCTCTCTTTCTCAGGTAAATAAGCTGAAGCGGGACCTAGCCTGTATGAAGCAGGAGCTACAGTACAAAGAGCAGGGCTTTGAGACGCTGAAAGAGTAAGTAGAGCAACCCGACCTCCTTGCACAAATACAAGCCGACTCTGGGATTCGATCAGTAAAACCGGGTCACGAGCCCACCTCTCCACGCTTTAGGCCACCACTCCTCTTCTGTTCGCTCTTACGTTAATGTGATGAGCAGAGCAGACAGTCAGAATTTTGACTTGAATAGCAATTGTACGCGTGACCTTCATTCAGTCTTCACAGTTTCACCCTCTGCCTGCGAAACACCATTGGTTCCAAGTATGCTGCTGAGACACCGTGGAGTGTGTGGTGTAGAGAGAGAGTCCTTGTTGACGGAGTGTATAAGCACATCCTTGTGTGTCATGGTGGCACTTTCCTGTGATTGCCTAAAGGTTAATTCCGTATCATTTTTATGCCGTGTTCTTGGGAATTAGCTTTTTTACATGTGTGGGCAAAGCACAGTGCTCAGAAAGTCAGAACACAACTGGAATGTGTTGAACACTCTAGCCTCTTGAATAGGGATGGATATCGTTACGATTTTAACGGCACTACTACTCTTACCGATACTGCTTATCCATCCGGTACTTTAACGGTACTCTTATCGGTTGTTTTATATTTTTTAAGAGAAAAAACTAAAACAAATTAAGAACAGAATTAACACCGCTTTATTTTCTCATAGAAATTAACGTTATGGGATAGAACGTCATTAACGGCTGACTGCTAGCATACATACCTGGGGTGGAAGGGGCAACGAGAGATGAACTAGTAGCTAGGCAGTCGAAAACGGTGCATTTCTCCACGTGTATGTGATGCACTTTTGCTAAATGTTTCGAAAGATTGCTCATGTTTCCTCCCTTACATGCAAAAGACTGGTTCACTTGTGGCAACGAGCATGGTCGGCATCGACTCTAGTGAAATGTAACCAGACTTTTGAGCGTTTCATTCTCACTCACTCACTCAGAGCAGGGTCTCCTCGTGTGTGTGTGTTTTGTGTGTGTGTTGTGTGTTGTATGTGTGTGTGTGAGGCAGGCAGGCAGAGGGAGCTCCGATGGAGCGGGAGAGAGAGAGATGTCTCTTCTGATAATTGGGAATAACGAAAGTGCTTCTTAAATGAAATCTTAATCTTATTGCAAGTTAGAAACGGGGTTGGAGAGATAAAAGGTGCAAGGTAACGTTTATATAGCCTAAATAAATAGAAAATCAATTTTCTTAATTTCTCCAATACCATTAACAGAACTGGAAACGTCGGAGATTATCAATACTACGGTCTTTAATAATTTAGCCCCGGGGCCCGTTTAATACCGGGTGTTGGTACCCATCCCTACTCTTGAATCACACTTTGTCGTCTGTCGTAGCCTGAAAACTCATCTTTTCAACAACTACCTCCCCTCCGAATAACATATCCTCTCCCACATCTTCCTACTCTACTCACTCTCATTTGCTCTTTCTTGAAAAATGTCTTCTGCTTCTCTCCTTAGCTTAGCTTAGCTTATCATTTATTTATTTTCCTATCACTTCCCTGTTGCATGATAATTCTAGGATCACAGGGATATTGTCAGGGCACTGTAGCTCTGACACACACCTGACCTCCTTACTATTGTGCGCAGGAGTTGAAGGAGCTGAGGCTTACTCTACTGTTGCAACTGTTGAAAGTCGCTACGTAAAGTAAATGTAAAAAATGTTGACTGAACTGATGCCGTTGCCAGTTACTTACAAACTGTAATGCGCTAAACGATTGCTTATTCCCTCGCTTGTTGCATCAACATTATCACACATTCCAACCGATCATTAAATGCTGCCACCTTGTTAAATGCACCAACCCAACAACCACTGAAGAATGTTAATTTGAAAGGGAACACCCCGTCTATCTGGCCTAGTTCTGCACCTCAGACTATTGAGTGAGTTTCTCAGGGAAACTACAAGCCATACCAGCCAAGCGACCGGTCAAGAATGTTGATTTAAAAAGGAATAACTCTTCTATTTGTCCTAGCTCTGTGCCTCAGACTGAGACTGTCAAGGTAAAGGCGATTTTGCTTTGAAATTCACCATATTAGGACGCTTACCAGCCAAACCAGCCCTGTTGGTTTGAACAGGAATGTCCGTTCTGTTTGCGCCTCAAACAGCAGAGCGAGACTGTCGGGATTACAGACTAGCTGAGGCAGAGTGGTCGGACAGCATTCCTTCTGTGCTCTCCTCCGTGACGTTCCTCTCCTGTTACAGTCATCAGACTACATTCAGTAACCAATCACTGTTTACTGAAATAGGAATAGGCTTAAGACAGGAAAGCAACGATATGCTCAGCTCTTGATAAGATATCATACAAGATACCAGGTACATAGTGGGGTATTTTATGTTTTCTGATATATAGGATAGCAATGTGACAATATGATCAACGCCTGATTAGATATACTTTATGATACGAAATATGACATTTTAACAATATCAGAGATTAACTTGCAGTTAAAGCAAAATTGCCTGGGATGGAGTGAGGCTCAGCTAGACGTGTCTTACTCAATAAGGGTAATTCATTAGATGAATAGGGCAATTCCTTGCTACTTCAGCCTGAAATTGTGATAGTAGTTTAAGTGTAAATTTTGATCAGCACCCATAGAGCTGGTAGAGATTCAGTGTGTTGCTTAAGGACACTACGGCAGGGCAGATGTTTGCCGAAACAGGAGCTTGAACCTTGGTTGTCCAGTTGAAGGATGGCCTCTCTAGCCTTTATGCCATCCTGCCGCACCAAAATCATATCTGATTACGACCGTAACTGATATTACAAGACATTTTTCCCAGTCCTAAAATATATACTGTTCAATTGACATTTAAATTGTGTGACAATAGATAGTTAGATGCCTCGGCCAAGGACAATATCTATTACATTTCTCTCTTTCTCTCCAAGTTATTGTAAAGCAGCCATTGTGAGGTTAATTGTAAAAAAGATGTATAACATGGTTTTGGCTCAGCGTTACTCTGTTTGAGAAGGACTTAGGTAGAAAGGATTACTTGTTCTCTTTGCCTGTTACAGAGAAGTGCTGCCCTCCCTCGCTTCCTTCCTCGTTCTCTCCCTTCCTTGTTTTCTCCCTTACTCTCTCTCTCCCAGTCTTCCTCCACCACCCACCACCCCTCACACACACACACACACACACACTCTCCACCCCCTTCAGTCTCTGAAGAATGTGGAAGGACCTGTTATTCAGGCGCACGCATGACTTGCTGATGACTGGGTTTACATAGCTGCTGCCTCTGATAGCCGTTTCCTCCAGCATAGCAGGACTGCAGGCTCAGTTCTGTCTCTGTGTCCTCTCCCTGTGTCCCGTTTCCATACACCTGAGTCTTCCCAGTCTGCCCAGGGCCAAACCCAGGACCTGAACTGTATTACCTGAAGGCCTTTGCTGCAAAAAATGACAAGCTAAGCAAGCGTGTTTTATCTTGTAGTCTGACAAGATCAGCTGAATTTACTGCTGTCCCACCCCAACTGAAGAAATTCCAGGTTGACAGTTTGTCACAGAATGGGGGTGGCAGTAGCCTAGAGCAATGGTTTCCAACCTTGTACCATGGAGGCCCAAGATTATGCATGTTTTCGGTCCGGCCAATGAATGAGCAGGTAGGGTGTCAGTGTGTTGCTTGAGGATATTTTGACAGGATGCTTGCCTGTTGAAGGGAACCGAACCCGTGACCATTTCATTATGGGACGTTCACTCTAACCACTAAGCCACCCTGCTACTCGCGTTGTTCCAAAGCAAATAAACGCAATCATGCAAACTGACCTTATTCTCCTCTGTCTCTCTCTCTCTCTCTCGCTCCTCCTCACCTCCTCACCTCCCCTCCCTGCCCCTCCAGGATCGACCTCAAGGTATCCAACACCCCATATGGCTACAAGCTGCAGGAGGCGCAGGCCATCCTCAGCGAGGTGCGCTCCATCCGAGATGCCATCAGCTCCGGGGAAAGGGAGAAACAGGAACTCATGCAGGTAAGGGGGATTTATAATAAAGAAAACAAAGCCATGGCACTTTTTCATGTGTGAAACTGAAGTTACCTACATTTTTCTCAGAGGATGTAGAGGGGAGGTGAGCAAGGAGAGGATGAAGATAGGGCAGTTGTGTTATGGAGAGAGGATGAAGGGGGTGGAACTGAAAAACAAACTGGGAAAAAAACATTGCTTCAAATCATTTGAGTACCATAGAAGTGTCAAATGACGCTTGTCAAAAGTCGCATCCTGTGCGTTTGGCCCTTATTCTAGAACTGCTCCCATGTTGTTCTAGTGATTGGACAAATGTTTATAATTGCCCATTTCACTCATCTAGCAGACCACTCGCAAATTCACCCCATAAAGAAAATTAACCATGAACAGGAGAGGAGTTTGGACAAAATATTTTGCAATTAAAAACATTCTAAGTGAAAACTTAAATCTACTAAAGACAGGATATTAAGTTGATCACCACCAACAAGAACTCCATAATGAACAAAAGAAGGAAGAAGAGCGTAAGAGGATAATCCTAATATTGAAATCTGATACCAAGATCCACGTGTCACAGCAAAGCCACATGATATTCTGCCTTTTCCCACAGTTAGAAGGATTTTATATGTCACTAATGGGGAAATATGGATTATATCTAAAAAGTGTTATCCAGTGACCCCAAACTAATGGTGCAAATATTATTCAATATATGCATTAGGTGAGATCTGTAATCGGTATTGGGTAATTCTTGACATTAATAATAATACTAATAATATGATACTTTATTGATCCCTGTAGGGAAATTCTCTTTGCTTGCCCTCCTCCACAGGGAGGTCAGAGGTCAGGGTCAGCTACAGAACAGCACCACTGGTGCTGGTAGGACACTTCAGCAGGGTGGATGCTTGCCAACATAGGAGCTAGAAAATGGGTCCTCTGGTTGAAGGGCAGATTCTCCAGCCTCTAGGTCAGCCTGATGCTCCACCCAGCCATTTAGGGATCAGTGTAGGTATTGGCGGTGAAATGAGTATGGATGGAAGGAGAATCAAATTACGTTTACCTTCCTTCCTTTCAGTGATTAGGACTTTGCGCCTATTGCCCACATCTATTTAGGCCTGTCTGTTCAGCCACCCTGGAGGAGGGGTCATTGTGTCCTTGAGAAAAGGTCATTCTGTTGTCGAACTACTCCCATTTTGTTGCTGTGATTGGACAAATGTGAGCGATTGCCCAATTCACACTTGTTGTAGACCAGTGGTTTTCAATTCTGGTCCTCGGCACTGCTGGGTTTCTCTCCTACCAGGTAGTTAATTGCATTCACCTTGCATCCCAGGTGTAAAATAGTCACTGATTAGAATGAAAACCAGCAGGGCTCTGGGTCCCAAGGACCAACATTGAAAACCACCAATGTAGACTACTCGCATGGCGGGAGAGGGAGTGAATATAGTGAAAAGATGAGAATGAAGAGGAAAGGAAGAGTGTAAGGAGATTACAGAGGAGGAGGATAAGCAGAGAATGAGAAGAGGGAAGGAAGGGGGACATAAAAAAGACGAGGAGGGGCGGTTCGGGAATTAAGTGACTCCCACGAGAGTCTATGTGTGTATTAAAACACTTTGTATTAAATTGCTGTGGAAAAAAGGCAAGATGTAACAAAAGAGATGTATTGAGACTGCAGCGTGGCAGGTGTTGTTTTAGTGCTGCGCTTCAGTTGCTGCGAATGACAGCTTGTCGAGTTCACTCAAGGACCTGTGGGCTGAGGAGGGATGGTGTGGGTGGGGATGGGTGGCGGTGGGCGGTGGGGGTGGTGAAGTAGAGGAAGAAAGTGATTGTGTGTGTGTGTGTCTCTGTGTGTGCTTGCGTTGCTATATTTGTGAGGACCAGTTTG
>OMLI01090376.1:0-10319 GCA_900302605.1 Rondeletia loricata | reverse complement strand
TGCAGGGTTATTTTGCGATGAAGTGTTGTAATTAAATTTCCCTCAACCTGCCTCGTCTACTTCTACTTCTGTTAGTGATTTCCTACATTTCCCAGAATGCCTCTCGACAACCCCCCGAGGAACGGGCGTGAGCTTGTTGCATTCAGCTGTTGGTTTATGCGTGTAGGTGGAGAGAGAGATAGCGATAGCGGGGCGAGAGTTTTTCCTGTTTAGAAAAACGGAGAGTCGCCCCTTACTCAAAAGACACCATGTCTTGTGGCTGCATTGCATTCTGGTCTATTGAGGCTGCTGTCGGTGGAGAAATTGGTCTCTCTCCTCTTCTACGATGGATTTCTCCCTGTATGATTGTTGAACGTCGGTGCAAAATGGCGTCTCTAGAAAGAAGCCCTCGCTCTTTGATTCTGAGGGACTGACACCAAAACCTGACGTTTACCGTTGATGTTTTTGATCGCTGATCATTTTTCTGCTATCAGACTGCTGGAAATATCTGGCCAGTTATCCATGGGGAAAAAAGCGAGAAAGAGATGGCGAGACTGAAAAAAGAGAGAGAACACAATAGAACAATCCCAGCCTATGTCCAGTGTGTCTTGCTCCGGGTTGGTTAGAGGCGTCTGTTTTGGGCCTGTTATAGTGCAGCCTGATCGCTATGGGGACACTGGAGTCTCCGTGGCAATTATCTGTCAGTCTGCTGTGGGATTAGCGGCTCGGCTCTGGAGACGCAGCACAACTTTTGGTGGAGTGGGTCGGAGCGGCAACTCAGTCTGCCTGGAAGGATGAGCAGCATTTAGTATGCACATCATCACCGTGTTGCAGAAACAATGAATCTCCAAAAAGTAATTAAGATAAACTGGTTATTTTCCCCCGTTGACGTTCATGTACTCTTGACAGTTTGGGCTCATGACATTTTCTATGGGCGGGGGACAACGCCATCTGTCAATTATCATCAAAAGTGATTAGCATACATATCATCAGCATCCTGCAGGAACTTTGCATCTCCCAAAAGCCAGCTTTTTGAGGAACTGAGATCAACTGGTTGAGTTTTGCTCTCTGACGTCCATCTAATGTTTCAGTTTGTCTTAGATTCAGGGTCATGAAATATCTTAAAATGCCAGTAGTCGATTAATATGCTGCACACATCCTCAGTGCTCTGCAGAAACAGTCCTGCTGTGGCTCCAAAAAGTTTGCTTTTTGAGGAGTTGAGAAAACCGACTGTTGTTTTGGATATGCATGCTGCACATGTTGTCATCACTGTTGCATACTGTCTTATTGTCTGGGCGAGGACCTAAAATAAGCCCCATCGGGTGTCAATCTCACCTGAACACTCATCTGTTTTGGGTTTTCTGACTCGGTGCCAGTCTATTGCATTTCATTGTGTGCCATCTATTTTTGACAGTTTTGTCTTGGCCAAATGGTCATAAAAATATTCTCCCCAGGTGAGGGAGAGTGCCGGTATCAATAGCAATAATCAGTAGCAATAATGATAATGTCAACAACAAAAGGCAGAACTGCAAATAGGTTTTTGTAGGACGATGATGATGTGGATCAGTTTGGATTGAGGCACAGTATTCGTACATTTTCGGGATTTGGCTGACACTCTTAGAGACACTTATCAAGAATGCAGCAGTCGAAGAAGATTGGCCACATTACAAGCAACCGACAATAAGGACCGCATGAGTCAAAGTCACAGCACTACCTTTCCAAAAAGTGACTCACTCTCACAAGATTATAGCACAAAATGAAACCAGACGATGGTGTCTTTGGTGAAGATGATATCGTATCCTTGGAATGATGAACGTCCCGAAATATCCCCGTGTCCCTTAAAGGATCACGCATGAGGTCAAAAGAAATAGGAGCCGAGGAGAAAAGGTAGGACACGTTCTCAGACAGGAGCGTGAGCAGGTCCGTCCCGGCCAGTGGACAGTCTGTCTCCTGTCCCTTATCCTCCTGCGTCCTATTAAGTCAGGAGAGAAACGGGGGAAACGGAAGCACCGACGGCACAGCGTGACGCCAGCAGGCACACAAGTCAGATCACTCAGGCGCCAGGAACCGGGGAGCTTTCAACAATTTTGGGTTGTTTTCAACAATTCTTGTTTGTTTTCAACAATCCGTAAGGGACGTTTAAGTACAGTAAAGGTACTCCCTAATGGTGCAATTGTGTCGAGGAAACAAAGGGCATGCTGTTCCCGAAGTGCCTTTGCGCGACTGGAGCCGGATACGGCATCGATTACTGTCAAAACCCGTTTCAGGGTGCTCGGCGAGCGTCGGCGTCTGATTGATGTAACAATCATGATAATATCGTATGGCTCGACTACCTCTTATGTGCTGAGAGCTGGAGGATATTCTGGAGAGAGACGTCAGGCAGAGAGAGAGGAGAGAGAAAGGGAGACCAGAGAGCAGGATAATGGGTTAATGGAGTGAGATTTAAATTAGCCATTTTCTGAGAGGAGCTCGGAGGAGGGCAGATCACCATGGGAGAGAAATGAGGGAGAAAGAGAGAGAGAGACAGAGAAACCAAGAGAGAGAGACAGAGAGAAAAAGAGAAGACAGAAACCGAGAAAAAGAGAGGAGACAGACAAACCAAGAATGAGAGAAAGAAACCTAGAGAGAGGGAAACTCAGAGACGGATAGAGAGAGAGAGAGAGACAGACAAACCAAGAGAGAAATCAATCTAGAGAGTGAGGAGCAGAGAGAAAAATAACAAGAGAGGAAATGAAAGTGAGACAGAAACGGAGAGAAAGAGGGAAACAGAGAGAGGAGAGAAGACGGAGCAACTGAGAAGAGGAGAAAGAGAGCAAGAAACCGAGAGAGAGACGATCAGCTCTGTGTTTGTTCAACCCCCATGTTGTCTGATTGGGCCAATAACGGAAGGTTTGCCTCTTCTTCTGTCTGCTGATAGGCCACAAAGTTTGATGGTGTTCTGTGAATCCGTCCGGGAGTTATACGGCTTTTAGTGAGCAGCCACGCCCACTGCCACGCTCCCCCTTTGACCAATCAGTGTGAAGAGAGGGGAGGGACAAAGCAACCAAGAGAGAGAGAGAGAAACTTTGAGAGAAATTGAGACAACAAGAGAAAGAGAAAGGAAGACCGAAAGACAGAAAGAGGGGAACCGAGAGAGGAGAGAGAGAAAAACAGAGAGAGACCGCCGTCTACACCCACACACACACACCCTTCACACACACACACACACACCACCCTTCACACACACACACACACACACTCCTATTGCGCAACGCTAATAGCTCTGCCCCGGGTCACGCCGGCGTTGTCTCCCTACTTTACATGCTGGTTAAGCCCAGGCAGGGGCGGGGCAAACATATTAAACCTTTATGATAGCCGCCAGCAAAGGAGAATCGCCGCGTATTAACATCCGTCACAGAGCAGGTAGCAACCGGCTGCTGATGAATAGGGCACGTATCATTGTAATTGGCCCTGTAATTGGACGAGACAGTTTAATGGCTCCGTGGCGGCCATTTTGGGGTCAGCCGGTGAGGCGGGTTCGCACGAGTTCGCCTGAGATTAAAACCGCCGGCAAGGCTGAGATGACGCGACCCGCCGTGACGCGGGAGGTGAAGAGACATCATCCGCAAATTCAATTGGTTGTTTTTGTCGCCCGTTCGAAGTCTTACTCTCTCTCTATCTATCTATCTCTTTCTCGCCCACGCTGCTATGCCGACACACAGGAACGATTTCTGGCTCACACACGCACACACACACACACACTCTCGAGCACGCACACATCTGCACAGATACATGCATACACACACACACACACACACTTTCCCTCTCTTTCACGCATGCACAAAAGCTCACACATTAACTCCTATGCGTGCACACACACATATACACACACACACACACACACACTTTCTCACACACACACTCTCTCACATGGATGCAGACACACACTTTCTCTCTCACACTTTTTCTTTCGCTGTCACAGACACAATCACTCTCTTTCTCACAAACACACGTAGACCCTCTCCCACACACACACACACACACACACACACACACACACACACACAGAACCACCACTCACTCAGCAGTACCCCACAGTGGGTGTCTGATAATCTTCTGGAGGCTTCGGACCACAGGTGGTAAACCAAACAATCAGCAGTTCCCACCGCCTCGCCGACATCAGAGCGAACCGTCCTCACGCGGGTCAACTGACAATCAATTGAGTTTGGGCGCAGTAAAGCGCTTCTCTTTTGTGAAAAAGGATGACAAGCTATCTTGAGTTCTTGTGGCGATAATGACCGTGAACAAACGAGATCAAACTGAGACGGGATTCTTGATCTTCTTTTGGAGTGAGGTGTTTTTCATTACAACACGAGATGTCCATCAAATGAAAAATGTGACACCTACTCTGACAAATTGATTTCTGGCATAGAGAGTAAAACTCAGTAAAAAACAGCTATTGGTGATGAACCTGTGTCCATTTTGTTGTTTGGTGTATTCATCTTATTCCTGTGGATAACTGGCCAAACGTCGACAACGTGACGTCACATCCAGATATTTACAGCGCAGCTACAATGTAGTTTAATAGCAGACATTTTTTTTACTATCTAAAACATCACTGGTAAATATCAGGTTTTGGTGACGGTCCCTCAGAATCAAAGAGCGAGGGCTTCTTTCTAGAGCCGCCATTTTGCACCGACGTTCAACGATCACACAGGGAGAAATCCATCGTAGAAGAGGAGCGAGACCAATTTCCCCAACGACAGTAGCCTCAATAGACCATGATGCAATGCAGCCACAAGACATGTTGCGCTCTGAGTAAGGGGAGCGACACTCTCGCTCTCTTGCTCTGCTATGCTATCACTATCTCTCTCTCCACCTACACGTATAACCCACCAGCCGAATGCAACAAGCTCATGTCCGTTCTCTGGGGGTTGTCGAAAGGCATTCTGGGAAATGTAGGAAATCACTAAAAAGTAGAAGTAGACGAGGCAGGTTGAGGGAGAGTGGGAACACCGAAAAGGTAAATTACAACACTCCTGGAATGCGCTGAACATCCCAGATTGATGATTTCTAACAGTGCAAGAGGATCTGAGGATCTGCATCGACAGACACTTATGTCTAAGATTTATGCTTGTGCAACCATTAATGTCTGACATTTTGATTGTTTTTCTTATCGGCTCAGCATTTATTGCTGTCTTCTTGCCAAAGCATTTTGTAACTACATTGTGAGCTGTTCATTTCCCCTGCCGTTTCAGACGGCTCTGTACGAAAGATTATGGCGCTGTTTGGACGCGATTCGTCATTCTCGCAATGAATCTTGGGGCTTCCCGTTTGTTCTCGTCAGCCAAGTCAGACCATCTGATGCAGCCTCGTTTGGCGAGTAAACCTCTTTATCGGTCCTCTGTCCTTGCGTTCTTTTGTTTTGGTATCGTATGTAAAACTCAAAATTTGAATATAAATCTAAATGTAAGTTAGATGGCTCCCGCTCCAGATACTGTGCTACCAAATAAAAGATGGTCAAAATACGTTTTTGTTTGTGACTCATAGCGGTCGGAGATGACAGTGATGTCTCGCCTCGTACGTCTCTTTCCCCCCGCGCTGCCGGCGAAGGACGCCCAATGAAGAAACATTTTCATCAGACACCTGTTTGTGACTCACGGCAGCTGGTGATGAAGTGAAATCAATACCTCGGTTCTCATGTAATTTCTCTGCAGCGCCGCCATCCATCAGTCTTTATTATCGCTGGACTTCAGAGCAGATTATGAAGTATGTTGCTGCACTGCTTTCTTCAGGGATTATTCATTACGGATACTGGATTTATACACCATGTGGCACCGCGCCCGCAGTCCACCGCTGCTCTCCTCTTCGTCTCCGCAGAGTTTATTCATAAAAATACGATGAGACATGGAAACAGAAATATAGATGTGCAAGTGACACACAGAGACTAAGAGGATAATTGGGTGAAAGAAACTAAATGACAACAGAACTCAACAAGGGGGAAAACAGCGTAACAAAAACAAATTACAATTACAGGAAATGAAATAAAGAGCCAGATGCAATAAAGATTACAGCCTCATAAACTGACATCATTAAGTTTTTGCCCCATTAATTTTACATTAATTCATTTACCACATTCATTTTGAGACGCTAGTATAATTAAACAAACGAGACCATCGGCAAGAAGATATACTGCATTTTACTGTTTGCGGGACATCTGCTGGATTGCTTTACGGCACAAAACAGGAAGAGGGCGCTGTTCTTCCAGAGCAAACGGAGCTAAAGCTTTCAGAGTTTCTCTCAATGGCAGATGGTGGAAGGAGGGAAGAGCAGATGGAAAAATCACCTCCAACATGTTTATCCTCTTCAGTAAAGCCAAAGAGAAAACAAACACTCGTGGAGCGATGCCAGGGAGGGGATGGGGACAAGACAGCAACCTCTGCGACAGGAAGCAACAGGGTTTATGGGAAATGTGGTCTTAATTTAATAAACTGGTGTGAGATAGAGGCTACCGGATCTCATAACAAGTCTGAAACGCAGGCTGTGTGTTGTGGACACGAATTATGTGAGGATTACGTTCCTCCACCACGAATTGGATTATGTGACGAATTGGACACACCATTTTCACGTGTTCGTCACGTGAAAAACATGAACGTAAAACTTCTTGGTATGAGTTGGGAATTGAACCCGGGTCAGACTACTTCCAGTTTCTAGTCGTGCCTCCTTCACGTAATCCTTACGTGGCGGGAAAACGTATTTCTCACTCGTCTCGACCGTGGTCCCTTTTGTTTACGGTAATTATACCAAGATATCACAATTAATTTGACAATTATATATTGATGTTTAAAATGCTACACATTGCACCTTTAACCTTCATTTATCCTGGGAAGTTTTCCTAGGCACACATGCTCTTTTTCAGCGATGGCCTGTTTCACATTCATACAGCGACTTCACATTAATTCACATCTGGGAGCCGCCCAGTACAACCAGTCCTCTACGGCTGGCCAGTGAGGCAGTTAGGGGGTTAAGCGCCTTGCTCAAGGTGCACCTCCGTGGTAGCTGTTGAGGGAGAGGATGACCTTGATGTGTCACCTTGCATTACTCGTCCCCTGCATTATCAGCAAAGCGTGGAATAATTACACAACAGAATCAGCAGACAGCTGTTTACGAGTCATAGCATTGCCAGAGATGAATGAAATCGATACCTCGGCTCCCGTGCAATTTCTGTGTCTCGCTGCTATCCACAAGTTTATATTATCACAGATCTATACAGTATAGAACTGATTATGAAGCACAGTGCTCTTCTGCTTACTTCAAAGATGAATAATTATGGGCAGCAGAGTGCGGTGTTGGTAGAGTGCAGACACTGTAAGCCGTTATCCGTCTTTGGTAATGGTCACGGTAAGCAGAATGGAAGCATCATGCCTCATAATCAATGCTGCATCGTAAAAGCTGGTAATAGGGCAGGGCTTCGCAGAAACATCTAAAGACCAACTTCATCTTTGTTCTGCGGAGCCTCGAGCCTACTCCGTAACATAAGTGAATGGCGCCACAAGAATAATACACTGATGTTATTTGTATAGTGCTTTTCAAGATGCTCAGTCCCTTTACATCAATTGAAGGTGCGAGAGCAAACGTACCCAAAACAAAGTTAACCATTGTCATGTTTTTGTGTTCATTGTTGGTGCTGATGGGCATAATTGTACCCGTTTGTTTTGAAGACAGCAGTTCCACCCCAAGTGTTTTATTTTATGGCCAACTTATTAGCTAGACCTGACCAAAGACCCTTCACCAATGTATGTGGTTGTCGTTTTGAGGGCAGAGCTGGCACCTCTTCCTGTGTTGTTTTCTTTGGACAGTGGGAGATGATAGTGATGTTGTCAGTAAAAGCAAACCTGGATGAGAAAGTAATTCCAAGTAATGCTGGCGGAAGCTCAGGCTTATTTCTTCTTATAGTTCCCACCATCGTCAGCTTTCTGCGAAGTAGCTCTTGGCCGAGGTCATGCGAGGCGATGTTGTGTCCCCGCAGGCCCAGGACCATACACATGCCCTGGTTCCTCTCTGGTGCACATGCATAACTACTTTGGACATCACATGCTAACCCAGAACTTGATCCCGTATTTGCCTGGCTAACTTAATATTTACTCCGCTTCGTCAACCGCTACTTCGGGTCCAGGGTTGAAGATGCGTGGCAAGCGCTCCACCCTCTTGTCCCAAACCTCTCTAATTGCTGCAAGCTTGAAACGGAAAATAGTATGGCCGGATTCTGCATCCCGTAAGCTACATGTAGCCTCACTTCGAGTAACTACTTTCTGTGTGTGGAAAGGTAAAGCATTGGTCGGGAGGCAGAAAGAGACAAGACGCAGCCTGATGCACGACAACAAACGTCAGCTGAACCCCATCAACCCTCTCTTATATATTCCCCTTGGGTTGTGTCAGTAGGTGGAGGAGTCTGGGAAGATGAAAGACCAGGAGCTGTGGTGCCACTGAAGCACCGCCCAAAGAGTGTCTTCATATTACTTCTCATGAGCTGGCTGTGACTTCCAAAAGGAAAAAAGGAGACTCTGCCGTCAACTTCATGATTGGAAACAATGAAGTTGTGCACACAGCAGTGAATCTGAAACAGTCCCGCTGACGTGCTGTGATCGTGTAACATATGGCCGCTGTTCATAAATCCACTTGGCTACACACAGATGGTAATTTGCTGTGGATAAAAAGCTCAAAATTGCTCAATGTAACTGAATACAATGACAGGTGGCATCGCTTTAGAAGGAAAGCTTCTTTCTATATACTGTAGATAAACTGCTGTCAAACTACCAATTATACTCCATGAAACACAGACCATGTGAAAGTCGTGCTGCTTCTCGTACTAAATTAAGCACTCGCAGCTTGTCCTCCCTCCTCCGCCACCTCTCTCTCTCTCTCTCGCTCAGTTTCTCTCCATCTCTCTCTTAAAGACTCTCCAGACGGCATTAGTATTACCAGAGGAGGTCTGGTGATTGGTCATTTTTTAAAACTCAGACCATGGACATTTTATCCCATCCGGAACGAACATATCAGGGATTTTCCCTGGCTACCCCAGTAAAAATTCAGTCTGAAAATGCCGACTGTATTTTGAGTTACCTTTGGAAAAAATCCTATCTAGATCGGTATCTGGTGTTTCACGCAATTACCGACTTGCACACCTGGCATCTGGATTACAAGAGCCATATAACCGGAGGCGGGGTAGAGCGGCATCACTTTTTAGATTAGATTAAACGTTATTGATCCCCATGGGGAAATTAGGTTGTTGCAGCAGCAAAAGTAATAGGATTCAGCTGGGACAAAAGACAAATAGAATACAAGCGCACAAAGAGAATAGAAAATAAGCAATAAAAGGAAGCGATAGTGCATCTAAGCACAGTTTTGTGCCTAGACAAATAGAGAAAATAGTGAAAAAGAGTACAGGAGCTGCTGCATCTGGCATTACAAAGATATGGAGCCACTTGAAGAGAGTTTTACCTGTTTTGTTACCCGTGGCGAGTCTCTGGATTACCACGGTCCCCCAGAAAATCAGTTTACTGTCCGAATGTGTGCGGGCAAAATCAAATTACCGACCTCCCCTGGTAATACTGATGCCGTCCGGAGAGGGCTTTATTCTTGTGTCCAGGGATGTAGTGGTGGGTAAACCCAATTTTAAACTCAGTTTTCCAGCCTTTTTAGGCTGACATAAATATTTATGACATGAATTCATAGTATATATCATACTAAGTAGTATCAAATTGATGCAAGGTATCATGGAGATTGGGTTTTATGAGAGAAAAAGACGCATAAATGTCTGCTTTTCTGAAATTCGAATAGATTTTTGTTTGCAGGATATTGGTTGGTATATATGATGATCACTAAAGGTCATATTTTACCTTTTTATTTACCACTACACAGGGTTTGGTAGCAATGGAATACTATATAATAATTGGCGCTACAGTTATTACATATTAAATACAAAAAAATAGAACTGTATTACATTACGTTACCTAAAAAAAGAATGTATTCTGATCACAGATACTAGTGTAAAAATACTTTAAAAGTGAAAGTGAGAAACAGAGAAAGCCATAATAGTGTCAGGTGTTCTACATCAGAGGAACATTTGTGTTTGTATGCAAATACATTTCCAGATTTTTGTAATTTTTCACTTTTTGTTATCTGTACCTTTATACCTCCAATATGGCAAAGTAATCTGAGAGTCACTGAAAGTAATCAGAATACATTACTGAGCTTGGATTACATTACTGATTGAGGTAACTAGTAACTGTAATGGAATACATACTTAAAGTAATCTAACATCACTGGATGTATCTGTCCTGCTCATACCGTCTCCTTTA
>OMLI01090371.1:0-45440 GCA_900302605.1 Rondeletia loricata | reverse complement strand
CAGACACACCCAGGGGGGTGAACGGTAATTGGTTCTTGTGAAGATTCCTTTAGCGATGTCGTCAGTAATTGAATTTGACAAAGAGGAAGACAAAAAGGCAAGGAAGGAGGGGGGAGTGTGTGTGTGTGTGTGTGTGTGTGTTTGTGTGTGAGTGTGCGTGTGCGCGTGCGCGTGCGCGGGCGTGTGTGTGTGTGCGTGTGTGTTGCTGTATCAGGTGCGGACGTGGTGGACTGGCTGTACTCCAGAGTAGAAGGGTTCAAGGACCGGCGGGATGCGAGGAAGTATGCGAGCAGTCTGCTGAAGCATGGCTACCTGAGACACACTGTCAACAAGATCACCTTCTCTGAACAGTGCTACTATACCTTTGGGGACCTCTGCCAAAGTACAGCACAACCGCTCCTCTCAATGTGTCAATAATACAACCATTTCTGTCCTGCGATGGCTCTTTTATGAATAGAAGGATTGTGCTAAATCTCTCCCTCTCTCCCTCTCTCTCTCCGGCTCTGTTTTCCCTCCAATAAGACATGGCATCACTCAACCTGAATGAGGGCTCCAGCGGTGGAGGCTCTGAGCAGGACACTCTGGCACCTCTCCCTCCCACCAGCAACCCCTGGCCCCTGGGCGGGCAGCCATTCCCCTACCCTCCCTTTCCCTCAGCACCCCCGAGCTTCCCGCCAGGATATTCAGACCCGTGCCACAGTTTCCACAGTGGGAGCGCAGGCAGCCAGCACAGCGAGGGTGAGCCATGGGCGGGGTGGGGTGGGGGGCAAGTGGAGCCTTTGAGTTTTCCATCAGCCTCTCATTAATTGATGTGATGTGATAATTTGACTCAACATGCAACATGACATTATCTCTGATGTAAGTATTCCTGGCATATAATGTCAGTATCTATTAGTGTCATTTTATTTGAGCTTTTCTGGCCTTCTGGGTAGTAAAGTTGACTGGGATTGCATATTTCCATAATCCAGTATGTGTCTTCTAAAAACCGTCCTGTATTGTCAAGGTCAATCATGAGCATCTTGAGTCATGCAGCGGACAGCTCTGCAGTACTGGGTGTGTACACCATAAAACCCAATCAACCATGTGATTACAAATTGCCAGCTTGAAATGATCAATACCAAGCATCCTTCTCCATCAATTCTTCAATGATCTTTTGTTTTAATTTGGAATCAAACGGGATAGTGCGTTGTGTCGCTACTGCATGGTTTTTGATATCTGCATTGAGGGAGAGTGGCATTGTGGGTATTTACTGTACTTATGTACGTATGTGGTAGTGTGACAGAAGTATAGAATTTATAATGATTTAAATTAGTCAGTTCAGACAACTAGTGGTAAGTTACATGTTACCATATGTCAGTCAAATTGTTATCATTTTCAGTAATTCATCCAGACATTGTCATGTTTGTTTGTTTTTAGCCAGTGGTTATTCTTTCAGTTGGACTTCTGCAACCTCTGAAACTTGGGAGGAGAGAGATTGAAAAAATATAAGAATGTATTTTAGAATATGACGTATTTTTGTGTTTTTAAATTTATAATTTGTTTCTTTTGGCATTTCCAGACAAGCATTAGTGGGCAATGATGTGTCTGTCTGACTGTGCGAATGAGTGCATGTGTGCGTTTTGGCATTTTTGAAGGGGAGTTCCTCTGTGGCTCCATGGTTTATTGTACAGTGTTTGTTTTTGTTTTTTTGTTTTGTGTTTTTTTAGCTGGATGAGGAACAGAATGACCAGTGATAATAGCCATAGGCGTAACATTAGCTATGGGCTAGATGCAGTAGAGGTGGACTACAGTGGTAGCGTGGGAAGGGCTGGGCTGGGAGGTGTGTGTAATTCTGTTGTTCCCTCTGTTTCTGCTGGGCAACGGTAGACTGAAGGAGGAGGTAGTCCCAGGACACTGGGGGAACCGGTAAGCCAGCTAACCCCCTCTGCTCCTCTGCTGCTCTCTTTCCTTTGCTCTCTCTATTTGTCTCTCAATTCAAAATCTTATTCTATTAATTCCCCCCCTCTCTCCCTATATCTCGCTCTCTCTCTCTGACTCTCTCTTTCTCTCACTCTTGTCCTCAATGCCCTCAACATTCTCCACCTACCATAGCTTTAAGGTTGTTGTTTTTTCTCCGCCCGCTCCCATGCGTCTTCCTCCGAGTCCATGTGTGTGTGTCACTGTGCCTGGAGCAGTGTGTGACTCTCCTGACAGTCCATGCTCCCTCTCTGCACCTCTGGGCATGCATTCGTACTGTGCTGGGACCGCAGTGAGAGCGGTGCATGATGCAGGATGATCACTCCAAGGCTTGTGCTATCATTCTCACTGATAGGGGGCAATCATGCACCACTTTACCCAGTACTGTTGGGCTCATTGCGGAAGAGGAGGCGTGGAGCGTTTGATTTCGCAACAATGTGGTACACCTCTATCAGTATGATGCCACCGGTGTGTACTACCAGCATTGAGATGTGACACTAACACACATTAGAAGCTAAATTGACAAAAAGGTGAATGTAACTCACTATTTTACACAAAATCTTGAATCTTGAATGTTTGTTAATTCTGGATTATTCAGTAGTACGGCGTCTTTCTGATGCGGGTGTATCACTCTTATGTTTATGTTTCAATGTTTCTATGGACATCAGAGGAGGCCGTTGCCCTCAGTTACTGCAGTTGGAACATGGGGAAGAAACCTTTGAGATAATCATGTGTTTGCCCTTGACTGTTGACTCTTAGTTCTGGATTGCATAAGAAAATAATATAGTCACACCTTAAACAAAGTGCATTATGTATTTTACAGCATTCATTAGCTTTACTGTATGTAGCACAAGAGAAGATCTTTCACCTGAAAACATTTTGGGTCTGTTGTGGTTCATGAAAGCTTCATTAAGCTTTTACAACATGTTTTTGTTTAAAGTGTGACCTTCTGCCTCCATGTTAATCAATAGCAAATTCAGCTGGTCTGAATCAGCCGTAGCTGATGAGTTGGAGCTGCTGGCTGTGTATTAATAGTATTAGGTGTGCATATAGATGGCCGAGCTAAAATGTCTGTGTTTTTCTTTCCTCTCCCCAGGAAGCCGAAGCAGTGGATCCAACCCCAGCGCAGGGAAAGGTAGACGCTCCTCCCCACAGGAGAAGGGCCACAGGTCGACATGCAGCGAATCAGAGCCAGGTGTCCGTGGAGGGAGGCGCGGGGATAGGTCAGCCAGCCAAATGAGCCATCACAGCCACGCCCTCTCCAGTCACAGCCACGCCCGATCAAGTTTCAGTCACGCTCAGTCTCACAGGAGCCACACTGTCTCACAGCACAGCCACGCCTCCTTCACCTACAACCACGCCCCCTTCACCCAGCCAGGGCCTGGCTCCTGTGCCCACAGCGAGCGAAGCCATGCCTCCTCCTATGGCCCCCCAGGCTTGCCTCCCCCTTATTGTCTGGCCCGTCTGGTCAAGACCTCAGTCAGCAGCAGCACACCCCCCGGAGCCCCTCCTGGGAGAGAGCTAGCAGCCATTCCCCCTGAGCTCACCGCCAGTCGCCAGTCCTTCCAGCACGCTATGGGCAATCCCTGTGAGTTCTTTGTTGACATCATGTGACAGGACAGTGCCTTTCAAACTCGTCGAGCACAAAACAATTCTCGCTGACCCGCTCAGCCCCTTCTCTCTTTCCTCTAAACCCTGTTTGCCACTGACTGTCCCCGAGTTCAGAATGTAGACACTGGCCCTCTACCCTCTGCTATAACAACGGCCCCTCTGATGTCTGAGCAAAGGAATATGGGCAGCAAGAGCACAACAGGAGGGAGTCCTCTCACACACAAAAGCACACGTCCTCTGTGGCTAAAAACCCTCTTTTGTATTGACGTGACGTGTACAGTTTGTGAAATGTGAGTGGTATTCAATTTGGTGATCCTTTAAAGCTGCCACACGGACATTCTCGGGAGTGTGTACTCTGCGTAGAATATTTTCTGTTCTGCAAGACCTTTAAGCTGGCTGGGCCTGGATCTCAATCCCCCAGGCCCAGGCCCAGACCCAGACCTAAAACCATAGCCCGGACTGAGGACGTTGGATCTCCTGGCTCATCTCCTCCACATACACTGCTCAAATTTGGCACATCACACCAAACCTCTGGCCCTTATTGAGCTGTTTTCCTGTATGCTGTGGGACTTCCCTTGGCATATTTAAGCTCTTACCTGCCAACTAGTAAACGCTAACCTTGGTCAGTTGACAGTCCTTGGATTTCTTCAACTTCATAAGGGAGGCCCTGTAGCCAGCCATTAGTTTAACTAGGCTACATATTGCATGACTGTCTCAACTGCTTTAAAGGAGATACATTTTATTGATGAATTTTGTTTTAAGTATTAAAATTTTGGGGGGTGTTACCCCTTGCCAATGTTCTAAAAGAAGAATCCGTACACTGGATGATTTTTGTGATGTTATTTATGTGATCATGTTGCATTGATGGTGTCATACTTTGTCTACTATGGCTGACTGACAGACAATCAGACATCACCCTTTGTGAATCAGTGGCCAGTTAACACTGTCCTAGCTGTGCTTTGTCGAATGTATCACTATTCCTGTCAGTTATTGAACCCTGACATTCATAACACTTTGTTGTGAACAAATTTGATATCCTAGTAAGCAAATAAACTTGCATACAGGATTGCAAACAGTGGACGCCCACCACAGCTTTGAAAGCAAACTTAATGGGTTGAATTGGGACAGCCAGTTTGCCAAAAGCACCATTGATGTTTCCTTTGTAGCGAGTGAGCTTAGATAAAAATCAGTGTGACGAAAACCAAAGCCTCACATTGTGTGGTGGGTAGTTCTTTATATTGGAGGAGATGTTTGTGATCTAGATCTATCTATGATTATCATCAGACACTTCTATGAACTGACTTCAAAAAAGTAACTTCAAGGGGAACCCTAGCCTCCAGATTCTGAACTTCTGAAACAATGGCAAAACCCTATTGTATCTACTTAAAATACAGTTACAAGTGAGAAAGAACTTCCAACACACTCACTAATTATTTGAGCACTTTTCCATTTTCTCTCTCCCTCCCTTTAGTATGAAACACTGTTTGCAATCAAAGCTTTCTCTTTAATTTTGTTTCTTTACAAAAGAGGAATAAATTGTACATAGAAATTTATTATATATATATGAATAAAAAATATATATGTTCAAATTTGTGTCTGCATTTGTTCTAAAATATCTTGTAGCTTTTATTTTTGCAATTTCAAAGTATTCTATTGGTTTAAATATTCGATATAAACAAATCTACATATCCAGGTTTCTTTTTCTTTTTTCTTTCTTATAAATAGCGCCACTAGATGGAGACATTCAATGTCTAATTCACTCCTATTTACCTCATTCAAATTGTTTTATATATAGGAATAATAGGTCATTTTTAATCAATCACACTAGGTTTAATTGATACAACCAGGTGGGTGTTCTACAAAGTTAGCCTCTATAGGCCTACACAAAAACCTTCAGATAACTTAGCTATACCATACAGACACACCAGACATGTCAGCTTCACTTCATTTGCTTTGACAGTAAAAGCAGACGCCCCTGAGTGGAACTTCCTAGCACCAAAACTGCTGTGTGTACTTTCCCAGTGGGCTGACGTTAATCTGAGCTTCATAGCATGCTTAACCCAAACAGACCCCACAGTGTCGCCTGCTTGACACACCAACGACAGGGTTATAAGAGACTGTTGTTTGAGACCCTGAGAGTGAGGCCACACTCCCACAGATGAGGGGATGTGTGAAGAAGTTTGGCAGGAAGGAAGTGATGTCACAGCGTTAGAAGGACACCCTCGGCTGCGGAGGCAGAATAAAGACTATTCGAGCACAGCAAGCCACAGAAGAGCTATTTATGCTGTTTAGGCTGTAGCCTATACTATGCGTACACAAAATTAGGTAAAGTGAAAATGTGTAGTCCCAGAATGACAATGATCTTCTCAGAGCTCCTCTGTCACAAGTAAAGTGACACAGTTGCAGTTTGACTCAGTTTCTCTCTGAAGCAGATATCAGCCTACAACCATGTCATTACCACCCCACACACTCACTTACCAGCAGCATGAATATCGTAACTACACTACTTACAGAACTAGTCAACACTCAGCATGATAACTGGGATATTGTGCTTTATAGTTGAATTCATGGGGCGACAGAGAGGTAAGTGTGGGTGGTGTTTCTTGGCCAAGGCAGCGTAGGCAGATTATTTTGACATTACAACCTAACATGCGTCTGCTCTAAAGGTAGGAGGACCACGGTTGGCTGAGAAAGATGCATGAGAATGTCAAAGACAAGATTTGCCAAATGTCAGTCAAGCATCATACAACCATACATACGTCATACAAACATGAGACAGCCGATACATCTTGTGTTATTGATATTTTGGATGTTTTTAATTCTGTATGAAGAGAAGGTGTGGGAGGATAAGATACACCCTTCCTCTGAGAAACTTAATGAGATGGATTGTTGTGAAATGCAGTCATCTGCCAGCGTTAGTCAGCAAATTTCCCCCTTATGAATAAAAAATAGAAGGAAAGAGACAAAGCACTTACTGTAAGGAGACACAAGTTCCTTTTTCTAGATTTTCCCAGGGACGTCAATGCCACTTACCTGGTTTTAGATAATAGCGTTCAAACCATTCAACTTGTCATTCAAGACGTGAATAACCTGCTGGATAACAGACTTTCATTTTAGCACGTTTTTTTTGCACTGCGTTTTTCCTTTCAGTTTCCTCTCTGTGTAGGACCTATCCCTGCAGTGCTTTCTTTTCCCTATCTGTTTTGGAATGATCTTTGTTGGTTCATCACCAGGCACATGGTTTAGGAGTAGAGAGGGGAAAATTCAAAACTTTTTCAATACAGTTAAACCAAAACTGTGTCTACAGCCTGACTCGTCAGCATTAGTTTACTATCCTGCCCATTTGGAGCTGGCCACGTCCACTGTTAGTCTTTATGTATACTAAGTTTTATGTGTATGGCCCCCTATCACAAGCTTTAAGTAGCGTCTTTGGGTGGCCAATTCACACGCCACAGCTTGTCAATAATAATAATAATATTATTATTTCTGTATCTGTATATATGTGTATGAATAAAATAAACCACAAACCACAGAAAGTAGGGAAGGAGGAGATAAAGTAGGGATGGAGAGAGAAGGTAGGGACTGAGGAGAGAGAAAGTAGGGATGGAGAGACAGAAAGTAGGGATGGAGAGAGATAAAGTAGGGATGGAGACAGAGAGAAAGTATTTTCATTTATGGAGATCTGAACTGAGCTGAATGTGGAGATGCTTAAGCCAACTATTAATATGACATAGTCTTATCGTAGATATAGTTAGATTATTGTGTGTACAATAATATTATTATTTCTGTATCTGCATATATGTGTGTGAATAAAAAATAAACCAAATAAACCAATAAGGATTATGTATGAATCAGTATCATGAATCATACATAAATCAGTTAATATGTAAGAATAGAGGTATTTTATTTTTACTCCAATGATACAAATTTTAGAACTAGAGCTCAAGATTATTTTTCATATACTGTCTGGTTTTGTATGAAGAACTCAGTTGATTTAAAATGAAAGTAAATCCAGTAAATCCAGTAAATCCCATATTTTTAGATTTCTGTAGAGTGAGCTATCCTAAGTTTCGAAGTTTGAATTAATGATTGGACATTTACAATATGAAATTAAACTAAAATAATTAATAGCAGACAGTAGTGTTTACTGTCTGCTATTAATACTTACAGTAGTTTTAAAAAGCCTTGGTGCCATAAAATTAGAGCACAACATCTTAGAGTCCATGTTAGTTTATGATGAAAATTGAAAGCTCATGTGCCACCAACAGTATAAAGTATAATTCCTCAGTAATCTGTGGGCACTGATTGTAAGAGATTGTGGCTTTATTACGCTTGTCACACCACTGTCACAATAATTCATCCAAAATACAGTCATGGAACATAATTAAAAGGTCCATATTCTGGTTTCAAGTGATACATTTGAAAGAGCAAACGCCAGAAGAAAATACAAATAGACAAAATGTATCTTAATCCCAAATGAACTACAGTTTGGAGAGGTGGGGGGTTGGGGGAGTCTAAATCTTATTTCAGAACAACTGGGTACCTTGGATGCCTCAGGGTGAAAGAAGAACGACCCTGCATGACTCCGTTTTTGGTTTCATATTAAGTGTTTAATACATCAATCCCCTGATGATAGTACGGTTTCAAAGGAACACAAGCAGGAAAGTCCCCCCCAACAATGACATCAGTTTAAGCTTTGTTTACCAAACTATGCAATTCAAATAAAATAAAATAAAAACCAATTCAGGAGTTTATGCAGGAAAAGAGGGAAATAGGACATTTTGTTATAGAGATGGTTTTGTAATGGTGTTTTTAATATAGATACTCTCTGATTCCCTAATCTGGGCAGGCTGGTAGGAGTGTAGCATGTCATTTACAGTATGTATGCAGGAGAAAGGTTATGCTATGATTTAAAGGTTAGGAAAAGTACCTTGTTCGTGAGGGAACAACAACACTGCAGTCACCTACATTAAGAAGTCTATTAGACAAGGTGTCTCTGACTGTGCTTCTTGGGACCTAAAATCATGACTTTGGTATTATCTGCATTCAGGAGTAGAAAATTATTTGTCATCCAAAGCTTTCAAGGAGGAGAATTGTGACGTGTTCCTGGGATTTATGGATCTAAGTATCACCTGGATAACAATGAAAGCTTGTATCATATTTACAAATTGTGTTGCTAAGAGGGAGCTAGTATGTGAATAAAAGTGGTGCTAGCACTGAACCCTGAGGGACTCCGTATTTGACTTTGAGAGGGTTCATCATTTAACCTTTTTTTACAGTATGAGCTAAACCAGGAAAGTGGTGATCCACAGAGGCTAACGTTATCATGAAGTCTATTCAGGGAAAAGCTGGCGGCTCATAGTGTTGAAGGCAACACTGAGGTTCAAGAGGACAACAACAGATACTAGGGATGGGACGATATGCTTATCTCACGATATAATTCGATACGCAATATGGGGTCCACGATTCGAAACAACCACTATACGATGTAATAAATAAAAGTGAAATGACAACAAAGTATGACTGTGCAGAATTATTTTTATTTCTGAGCCACAAATCTTTGTAGCAATGGCATTGGCTTGCTAGAATGTAAACAACAATTTAAAAATGTCATTACAAAGTGCAGCAGAATAAAATTTAGCTACATTTTTCTGCCCCATGATACGTATTGCCACATTTTTGTATTGCGATATAATGAATTTAGATATATCGTCCCATCCTTAACAGATATTGCAAATTAATCTGATGCTTATGTCATTTCCTAACCAGAGAACAATTCTCCTATCCTAATATTTTGATATTTTATTTTTGTAGTTTTGTAGTATATACATTTTTTTGTGGAGAAGGTATATAAAAGTATATAAAAGATTAAGATTAAATCTAAATATCTAAATATTTATATTGTTATAGTTTGGAATTTGGAAGAATTAAAGTGGTGCAGATTGGGAAGAAAGGTACCTTCCATTCCATACTAATACTGAAAATAGATAGTCATTAAGACAGTTCACGTCACTGGTATCATTAATCAGTGTGCCGTTGTAAAACACATGACACACCCCCTTCTGAAAAAACCACAGTATAAATATCACTCACAGCCTGATAGCTCTGGGGGTTGTAGTGACTTAGGTAACTGAGTTCACAAGAGGAGGAGATTTCTCCATGTAAGATGTCATCTATATTTGAACCCCATTAATAACATTATAGATGAATGGCTTCAGGTTAAGGAGAAGGATGAAGACTTTCATATGTAGTAGACTAAAGCTACAGGTTTAGAGAAACAAAACATTGAGTGCCTTTTTTTTATATTCAAGTACCTCAGGCATTTTGCTGATCAGTTGCTCTGTCAGGTCCATTACCTTTCTGTGTTCCTGAGCTGGTCCTTACCCACAAGGCTTTAGAGAAGACAACAGTATGTCTGTGATCCTGTGGGCGATGGGTCTCTCTCTGCTCATACAGGGCTGCTTAAGCAGTGCTGGAGAGACTGAGAGAGGCTGCAGCCAATGGAGCGTCAGTGGAAAGACAGATGTTTGCTGCGATCACTGTAATCCAGGTAAGTAAACAGAGAGATATGATGAGAAGGCCAGTATATTGTAAAATATGCTGTTAAGCGTTAAGGCCAAAAGCAATCATTCATGTCCTGAGCTAACTGCCGTTAAAGTTTTGGATATACAAAACCAAAAGCAAATCCTGAAATCTGTTGTTAATAAGGGGGATCCCACATGTTAACAAGAGCAAAGCCATCCCCCTCAAGTGATGCCCTGTATATAATAATGGAAAAAAGCCTATAGGGCTGAATGTGTTTTTTGTTGTGTGGATGTATAGCTAATGGTTTATCCCAGCTTTTGAGCTTTTGATCCTCTGTGGTGGTTGTCAGTAACCAACTTAGTTTCAGTGGTTTCTGCTAATACCACAACAAAGAGAAACCGTGTGGATGATGCAACTGTATAGATAAAATAATGTGGCATTTGGAGATTGTGTACTCATCTATGGAATTGCCAGACCAAAACAGTATCGTCATTAAGACAGTTCTCATATCGTTTGCCCTCTGTTTAATGTGTGTGTGTGTGTGTGTGTGTGTGTGTGTGTGTGTGTGTGTAGGAAATCGCTTGGTCAAGCGCTGTGGTCCAGACCCAAAAGCCCTTTGTACTCCATGTGAGCCTAATACCTACACAGTTGGCCCTAGAGAGTTATCCTGCACCAGGTGTACTCAGTGTGAAGGTATGTCACTAGATCTTACGTGTTATAGTACTGCATAAGGCATTTCCTCAGTAGTATGGTTTGGTCTGTGAAAGCCATTCATCTTGAAATTGTAAAATTATAACATTTTAAAACTCTCTTTCCGTCTCTGTGTATGTGAAGGTGCTCAGGTCCGTGTGAAAGCATGTACAAGCACCGCTGACACAGAGTGTGGCTGTAAAGCAGGACTCAAATGTGGTGATGACCACTGTTCATTCTGTGTCAAGGAGTGTGGCAAAGGCGAGGAACCTGCAGAGAAACGTAAGGCAAACTAATAATCAACATACATTCACAGGCTACATTGATTGGCAAGTCTGTCATTACCTGTGTGAAGTTTTCCTCCCATTGAGTGATTATGTTGGTCTTGACCAGCAGTGATGTAGTGGTAAAGAAAAAGGTCCAGGCAGTGATTATCACAAGGCAAACAACCACTACTATAAACAAAGATATATGACATTTTCAGAAGTGTTGATTTATGCATTTTGACTTAAAAGACTTCATATCATATGTCAGCCTGAAAAGGTGGATAAAATATATTCCACATATAAAAAGGTGAGTAAACTGAGTTTTGGTCTATTTATCCTCTACTACATAGCTGGTTTTAACTATGTTTTTGCCTACGCAAGAAAAATACTCACCACTTGAACATTTCTAATGAGTTGCTTAAGGTATACTCAACAAAGCCTGCATGTAAACTGTCTGTACAGGTTCTTGCAGAATGTGTCCAGATGGAACCTTCAATGACCAAATTCACCAAAAGTGTAAACCCTGGAGAACCAGGTGAGGTTCACCCTGCTTTGAAATTAGCATCTCCAACCATATTTTTTTTTTTTCTTTTGCACTGTAACAGTGACAAATTAGATGAGTCCCCTGAAAATCACTGGAAATCCCTCTGTCATTGATTTTTCAACTCATCCTGAATCTATCTCCCCTGTTTCTAAGGTGCCCCCATCCAGATGAATACGTTATGGCTGTGGGGGATGCAGTTAGTGACAGCAAGTGTTCTCATAACATATCATTTGTGAAGAAGGATGGTAAGACATGATTATATTGCTCTAGTTGTAGTTGTGCTTATAGATCTTTTTTTTAAAAATTAAAACCAGATGTTTGTTTGTTTTGTTTCATAGTTCATACAGTGCAGACTTGGCCAGTAGTGGTCCAATGTGTGGTCTTCACCAGCATGGTTTTGATAATCATTAGCATCACCACGGTCGTCAAAATCATTAAGAAAAGAAAGAAGACTAAAAAGGCTACCAAAAAAAGACCTATAATCAGAACTCCTACAGGTAATTATTACTCTTGTCATCAGCAGCTAAAGCCAAGAGATTATCCTGGCCAGGTTATTTGTTCAGGAGACCCTTTGGGTCAGTGATCATATGCCAGGCAAACCCATCACACGTACAGTACAAACCCATGTGATATGTCTCCTTGTCTACTTCAGATGATCCCAGGACACTGATAGCGGTAGAGTGCAGTTTCCATGAAGCCGAGCAAGAGCAAGGTAGCAGCTCAGAGTCCTTGGACTCCAAGGACTCCAAAAATCAACTCATCGTATGAATGGAAGGGGACTGGGCCAGACTGGGATAAAGAAATACCTGTTCAGGTTTTGTTGGACTCACTGAAAGTAAATGGATAGCCTGCGTAAGACTGGGTCTGCCTTCCGGATTCTGGGCCATGAGTTTGGGATAATCCCTTTGTGTGCAAATTTGCTTGGCTGTGACAGACATAACAAACACAACCTTGCATTCACTCAATGTTCTTTTATCCCCCTCTGTTCCTTTGTTATACATACCCAAAGCTACTGTGAAAAATCTTGATAGGGCAGAGAAAAGGACTTGTTAGACCTCACAAAATTATAGTGAGCTTTTGATGATGAATACACAGAGGGGAGGAAGGGAAATTCTGCAGGGGAAAAACAGAGTGAACTCATCACAGTCTATTCATCAGGCAAATCCACAGCAGACAATAGTGTGGCTGTTTTTTCAAGCTTAAAAGAATTAAGCATTTAGAAACCACTGGATACAACTTCTTTTTCTTTGAGACTTTTCTAACTTTAACTTTAAAATCAGCTACAAAACAGTTGCAGATGTGACAATAAAAACACAGCCTGTGCCATTTGGAGCTGTACTGATACCAGTATTAACATACATTTTAGTGTGAATAAGTTTGGCTGCTCTGACATTTGCATGTTTGAGTGTGAAGGAAGCTGCTGGGCCTTGCTCTGTATGAATGTACAGTGCAGGTGGGAGTTCAGCTCGGTGTAAAATCCTGACCACAGACAGTTTTTACTCAAGTCTGTGCCCTGAGCCCACGTGCCTCCTACAACAGGCCTTCTGATTTATTCAGCCCTTACTATGCTCAATGCAGCTGCCTACTGTTTCTAAGATGAACTCCTAAATGTACAATCCTGATTATGTCGCAACAGCCGAGATGTGACATGAAGAACAATGTTGGACCAATGATTAATTTTCCTGATGACACAGCAAGACACAAGCTTTTCTAGGACATGTGATTCATCAGATTATTAAATAGTGTACATACCTTTTTCCTGTGAAACATTTTTGGTCTATGATTTAAGTTTCTGTATGGATGGGGAATCCCTTGTTCGATAAATAGTTTATCCCTGTATCTATTTTAGATACAGGGACATGACAGATCAGAGAACATAGAAAATGATTAAAAATACCATCACATTGAAAACAGTCTGGTACATACCCCCCCCTACTTTACATTAACAGGAAGAATATGGACTTTCCTGATATTGCCACAGGGATGCTAAAAAGTCCACAGTGGAGGGGATTCCCTTTCAAACAGAGGGTACTCTCAGGTCATGTAAATAAGTAATCCTACAACACACCATATTGGCATTAAGTCAAAGCACTAGAGCCAAATAAGGAGTATGTGTAATGCAAACGCGGTCCAACTGCGTTCCTTGTACAAGCTGAGTCATGCCTATTGAGCAAGTATGAGTTTCACATGTATCTTGGTATCCAAGATTATAAAATGATTAGTCATGTACCATTTAAAATCATTGAGATTCTTGATTAGTGTGTCACACGGGAAACACTCGTGACACACGATACACACATTTGGCAAATACACGGACACGCAAGCACTCAAATGAGGCTAAAGGGTCATGTGGAAAAAAACCCAATCAAACCTGTACTCGTCTTTGCTTTTGCTTATCTTCTAACACACTGGAGTGGGCAGCTAGACCTTGTGGAATTTTATTTTCAGCCATTTTTCTTTGCTCTACTGTAGCAGGCGTAGCTTTCTTGTGAAATGGAACATCTGACATTCTAAGTTCTTAAATGTGCTGTGTGGGCTTATGGTGGAAATATTAGCCCACACCCATAGTAGTGTAAATGAGTCACAACGTCACTGAAGTGATGCCTGCCTGCCCTGTTGTTAGACCACAAGGTGAAACGGTGCTGCCTTGAGAAGATAGTTACAGTATAATAGTGGTTGTGTTAGTAACAGTGTTGTTTTCATGTGAACTGTAGCACTTTTTTACACCTGTCAACTGTCACTTCATTTATCTTATGCACTTCTGGTTTGTCCAGTACAATGTGATATATATTTAGCTCAGGGCCTTTGCATATGTTTACTTTTAAATGATTGTTATATATCATTTATCTTCAAAACTACATGGACACTGAATTGCACTGTACTGTATCAATTATTTTACATTGTACTATATAACATTTTCAAACAAGTGAATAAAAATACCAATGCTTCATTTGTGTTACTTTTATACAGAAAAAAGAGAACTGAGAGCAGTCAGTGGTGCACATACGCAGTGCAATAGTTCATAGATAAATGAAAAAAACCAACAACAAACAAAAGGAGTGTACTGTAGAATGTTTTTTGAACCTGGGTGTAATATGAAAATACAAAAAAATGAAAATCTTTGGAGAGACCACAACATGGTTATATGTATGTAAAAAACAAAAAAGCATTGCACAACAAGACTCAAATCCCCATATTAAACTGATTCAATTATGTATTCTGTACTATCAAAATTTTTATCTGACTTATATGATTGGCTCTGTACTGATAGAACCCAACAAACAAAATATACAAAAACAAAAGTTGGATACATTTACATGTGCATATGAACACTACTGCAATAAATCTAACATAGTTTGTTGTGCTATAATTTGCTAAGAGTGGGATATCAGTTTATAAAGAAGGGTTAAATAAGTTCACTTGATTGTCATTTGTAAACACAAGCTGGAGTGCTGCCAAAATACTTTCAAACAAAGTTGGTGGAAACTCCAACGGCGGATGTCTTTATGCAGTTGGACTGACAACCGTGTTACTCAGGCTCATGGGAAAGGGTTATTACAGTAACTTATTATGCACAACCCAATTTGGTGCATTCAAATGGTGAACTGTCAACGCTTTAGTTGAGGCATTAACACTACTACAGTACAAAGCTGATAAGAGTACACCGGGGAAATCCTTGGGTATTCACACATTATCCAATGTTCATGTAGATAAGAACGCTTAGCTGATACTGAGGCAGTAACGACTCACTTGACTTCTAACTTCCTTTCAGTATATTTCTTTCAGAATTAAATTTTAGGAGCGATTTGAAAAGAAAACTCCAGATGTTAGCAGGGATCACTACAGGTCTTAAAACAAATATTCACAAATAGAGCATCTTGGATACTTGCAGTATATCTCCAAACTAAATAAAGACAAATAAAAGTTACAAATAATAAAAAAGGTATACTGATTAAATTAAACCCTCTCATCAACACTGAAGACTAAACAATGAAAGAATACTTCAATAAACCAGTTTTTCCCTTTGAAAATCATAGAGGCATGACCTCAAAATGTTGTCATTCGTCACTTAATCAAGAAATATTCTAACAATGTTCTTTTTCCCCCACCTGTTTAAAGTGCTAGTTGGGACAGCTGGTAGAGAAAACTAAGTTCTGGCAATTTTCAACCTAGAACCAAGTGAAGTAATGTGAGAACTCTGTAGCAGAACTGATATTTAGTGTTAATAAAATGTCTATTGTTGTCTGCGCTCTGACATTCTACTGTCTCTGACATTACTGCTGCTTACAGTTCTCTTTCTTCTCTTTGGCTTTGGTGCGTCCTGATTTGTCGCTTTGCCGCTTGGTGGGTGGGATGAAGGTAGGCTCCTCGAGCAAGTCATGTAAGCCAGAATGTGGGATGGGAAGTGACTGACAGGCTGGGCCTACTGTATATGGGGGAAAAGGGTGTCCATGGTAAATTGTCCAACCATTGTGGTAAACGTTTAATTTAATGTGCTATATGTCATGCTTGCAGTACCTGTTTGTCCCACTCTGAGGCTCTCGTTGCCTTGCGTCCTAGCCTTGAAGGTTGGGTCCAGCTCCTCGGCAATGTTTCTGATCTGCTGGGCTTGTCTGCAAAGACGACAGTTGTAGGTGGAAGTGGAAGACATATGACTATTGTACAGATGTTCATCGACTTCATGTATCAAGAGAGACAATTACGGTATGGTAGAGATGGGGCTGGGTGGCTGGTTCTCTGGAGAGTAGTCCTCAGTGGGGGAAGGAAGGCCCTCCGAGTCCAGTCTCTCCCGCTGGACCTGAGGCAGTGGACACAGGACACTGGGATGTTGAATGGTTGTATAATGAGCATATGATTAGTGACTGAAACTAGCTGTAACAACACCAAAAATAACAACTATTATTGCAAGAACAACTACTACTACAACTGTGGTAATAGAAAGTGAAACATCAAAAGTTTGAAGTCTAGAGGAGATTTAACAGAAGTACACAGGTGTTTTAAAAGGCTTTTGTAGAACAATGGGGGGGATTGTTCAAACAAAGAAAAACCTCATATTAGAAATCCCAGTTGTGGGATAATAGCAGGGTAACTCCAACCACTATGTTTTTTTAAAGTGACAAATTTACAAATTTACCGCATTTAAACATCTTTACCAAAATATTTCTAAAGATCTGGTGAAATGTGGAAAGCGTTTACCGTAAGTGAAAGAACACCATGTATTAAAAAAGAAAAACTAATGGCTAGTGTGTTCTTAGGAGATGAAGACCTGGGATTTTTAATATCTAAGAGTTTTTTTTTGCTATGGACGGTGAGGCAGGAACGCCAAGGCAAAGGGTATATAACAACTCACTGAGACTCCATGGTTACCTGTCTCTCTCTGGCAGCTCTTCTGTCATGGTGATTGATCATCTCTCTGTGTTCACGCCATGATGCAGGTCCTTCTAGCTCACGAGACCTACGCTTTGACTTCACTTCCTGCTTCTGCATAAATCGTGCAATTTCCTGGCGCAAAAACATGATAAGATATAGCTCGACAGATGGACGTCAAACTCTAAATACAAGAGTACTAACCGATGACATGTAAAATTATCATCCTACCTCATCCTGAGCCACTTGTGCCACTCTGAAGTCTCCCTCTGGGTAAGAATTGCGAGGAGAAGGCTGTGGACTCTGTAAGAAAAAGAATGTAGTCATTATACAGAGAGACTGAGAAACTGATTATGTTCTGTCCTTCCATCCTGAGCCCTCCAGTTATTTTATAGTCCAAACTGCAATGACCCAAGCCCTATTGAGCTGGTATGGTAAACCAATAGTATGTCAAGTTAAACTCTTGGGTCACTTACCCTCCCCAACAGCCTGTCCTCTTCCTCCTGCAGCCTGCGGGCCAGTTCCTCATCCAGTAGGACCTGCTGCAGCTCCCCCAGGTCCAGAGACGCCCCCTCTGGCTCCGGCTGCAGTGCAGCTCCTGTGGGAGAGGTTTGACAGTGTCAGCATGAATATGGCTGATCCAAAGGAACTGAAGGGACTGTGAGGATTAAATGCAAAAGGATAGTAAAAAACGAAAGAAAAGAAAAACAAGGATGAATCATACAACAGGTGTACTGAATCAGAGGCTCAAAGACAGAACGACCAATTACACCTGAATCACGCCAAGAGATGACAGGATGCAGAGAAGACAGCATGTAAAGGCATGTAGATAGGCTTTGAAAGAGACTGAAGAGTATCTATTCTCTAAATACATAGGGAACAAAGACTGAAGATGAGGATGAAAGCACGCTCACTGAAAATTGTTTCAGGACTATCGGGATTACCGACAGAAAACAGGAAAATATCACACTTGAGTAAGGGACCCCTTTTTGTAAGTCACCACAAAAGCCCAGATTTCTCCAGATTTGACGATGATTGAGGGAAGATGAGAGGAGCAGATGTACACAGAGAGGTAGGGAGCAGAGCTTTGGAAGCTTCCCCTCTGCAGGTTGGGAGTTGGCTGCAGTTCTGGGTGTTACCTGCTGTTGCATGCCTTGACCTATTCCTGGTTGAAGCCCCAGTGCTGCTGAGACTTTGGCTACGCTGTGGGACTCTTCGACGGGGCCGCTCTACTCTCCTCTCCACCTCCTGCTCCTCCTCTGAGCTGAACTTTTCTTCCATTTCCTTGTGCCAACACCAGCGTTCGCTTGTTGTCCTCCTGACCCTGCAATCACGATCGTAATTTGCATCCTCCTCCCCCTCGTCATCCTTAGTGGATCTGTCCCCTCTCCACCTTCTCCAAGTTATACTGCCTCCCCTTTCTCTGTTAGCCAGACCCGAATCTCGACTACACCCCTCATAGACCTCCACTCCATCATTCTCCACATTAGCCGGGCTGTCATGGTGCCTCTCTCGGTCTCCTCTATAATCTCTCTCACTGTTCTCTTGGTATGACAATCTCCTCCTCTCCTTGATATCTCCATGGTAACTGCGCCTGGTGCTAGCAGTTCTCTGGAAGACCTTCAGATGTGGTTGGGAGTCACCGTATGAGACCTCACTCCCATGAAGCACCTGGCTGTCTCTGCTTTGAGGCCTCATTTGCAGTTGCGCCCCGTGGGCGCCATGCCTCACAGCCACACCCCTCTCTCTGAGGACCTGACCCAGCATCTCCCACACTCGGCTGCTGTCACCCTGGTAACTATTACAGTTCCTGGTATCATCCTGAAAGCGGACATGTTTGTCATGGTTATCCTTGTAGGTCCAGGTCCTTGCCAAGTCTCTGTCTCTGTCACTGTGTCTATCCCTGTTCTGTAGCCTAACAGATTCACTGCGACTACATCGCCTTTCTCTTACCTCTACTAACCTAGAGTCCCTATCATGACCTCTGTTCCTATGCCAACCCTCACACTCCTCTCTATGATTCCTTTCTTGTTCCCTATTCCTTGCCCTCCTCTCCTCCAGGTCACCATATTCATAGTCCTCATTCCACTCTCCTCTGTCCTCCACCCAGCCTCTGCGCTCCTCTCTGAAGCTGCTGCAAGAGTGAAGACTTCTGTAGTTTCTCTCTCGTGGCTGATGTAAAGACGCCCGGCGTCGACAAGGCGCAGTGTTGAGTCTTTTATCCGGTCTCTGGGACCAGACAGAGAGCTGTTCAGAGAAAACTGTGTCCGAGTCCTCTGAGTCCTCTGAGTCCTCCTCACTCAAAGGCTCTGTCAATTCATTCCTGATTTGCCTAATGGAACCTGTGTGTCCTTCATTTGACCATGGAGTTGTGTTTTTCTGAGCTGCTACCCCCCTGGGGGACTCAGTCTGAGGCCCAGTGAAGTCTGAATGGGAGCGAGAGGTAGAACATTGCCACCTGGTGGCAGTAGATGGGTGGTGCTGCCCCTCTCCTTGGTGAAGGCTGCTGAGTGTGTGCTGGTGTGGGGATGGCAGAGCAGGACCACTGGTGCTGCCTTTAGTTAAGCCAAACATGCAAACACAAAAGCAGGGAGGGTGGGGGAGGCTATTAGTGGCTTACATTAGGCAAGTGCAGTAAATTATGTGGTAACACATAACATAAAAGATAGTTGTGTTTTTGTTTTACAATTTATATCAGTTTAATTAGACACAACTGATGCATGCAATTGAATCATTAGTCTGGAATACAGATATTCTATATCACGTGTGCAAGACAATATAAAAATACGGCAATGTTATATGAATATTCAGAACAAAACACGTCATGGAGTCGACAACAAAGTGCAATAGCTATACAGTATACCTATTGTTCATGCTGTTATGATACCTGTGGAGTGGGTATGAGACAGAAGCTGACTATGAAAAGCACAATAATAAGAAAGCAGGGAAAAGCAGGGTTAGAGGCAAGCCAAGCAAGCACTGGGTTTTATCCCTATAGCATCTATTACCAGTGCCACAAATCTCCACTTCTACAAATCTCCCAAAAATCATAAATCCGTAAGGTTGAAAATCTGTGAGACCTCAAATTTCATTCAGTAATGTATTCATACATTTTTACACAATAGTCAGATTTTCGGTAACATGTTTCGCCTTAAGGTATATTATTTCAGTTTTTTATTGCAGCCAGAATAAGCAAGATTTAGCATTTTCAAAAGATGCAGCTGTTGAATGAGTTGCCTCAGTATTAAATACATCACACAGAGGACAACACTCTTTGCTAGTGCATGAATGTCTATCCTCTTTACATGTCCCACATGAAACCAGCCATCCAAAATCTGGCCTGCTTGGGAATGACAACAGCTAGGAAGGAAAGTCAGCACACTGTAGCTCCCTTTTACTGCTTTATTGTATAGCACCACAAAGTGAAATTTCGAGCACCACTGCTTGGGAATGACAACATCAGTATCAAATCATGAATACCAACACAAAAATCATCCCTTTAAAATCTAAGAGATGTTAGAGGCCATATATTTGGCTGTATTTGAGGACTAATGTGGTCGCATAATCGCACAACAAATAAAACATACAAGAGACTAGATATTCACTGTACCATCACTGAGGCTCTCCTGCCCTCTGCTCCTCCTCCTGACCCTCTGCTCCTCCTCTTCCTGGATTCGTTTAGCCATTTCCTGTGGAGAAACAGCTGTACTGACTGGTTGTTTGCATTAAAAGTAAGAAAGCTAAAGCTAGCGCAGAGTGTTCTGAGGTGTAGCTAATGAGGAACCCAATATGAATTTAGACCAAGTTAATATTAGAGAAAGATGGAGCTGGTCTGTTGCATAAGCAAATAATCTGCGCCTGCATTACCAATTTCTACTTGCATTGCATCTTTGATGCTTGGGTTGATTAGCTACCTATTACTCCCCTCTTTAGCCCCTCTTTAGGCTGAGTCTTTCCAATTACAGTGGGACCGCTCTGTTACAACCCCTCAATCCCAACCCCAAGGTCATACTCCTTCTCCCAGAAGACTCATTTGTCCTTATTGTGAAACCAACCTTGGAACTAACTGGGTTATCACAACCAATGCAATACTCAAATCATCAGATAAGCTAATTTGCTGTCAATCAAAACAACTCAATGCACCACAAACTGAATACAGGCTACATGCAAATTCATGTATGAACAATGAATCATACCAATGATTCATACCATCATTTGGTATGATTAAAACATTCCAAAATGTCTCCCACATCCAACAGTCTCTCTGCCCCACTAGTGTGAACGGTGAGGTTATACCACTGGTGTGTGGCTGGCCATGAGTTGGCATGACTGTGTGGCTCTGTTCTGTTTCCAAGCCACTCTTCTGTCATAATATGCTGTGCTGTTTTTAACCACAGGATGGCAGTGTGATACAGCCCATGTAAAACGAAACCATAGTGAGAATGGGTTGGCCTCAAGACAAAGGAAGGGATATTATCAGTGTGATATTATGAGAGTTTAGTTGAGCTATGGGTTTACATTGCAACTTGTACTGGACATCTCACTCTCCAATAAACAATGTAAATAAACAATACAAACAGCATTACTCATGTTTGCATTTAATGTACACTCGCTCATACACTATGTGTTTATGAATGGCTGAGATTTTATCTGCCGAGAGGAACGTTTTCTCTCCTGTGTTATAGTTTATCTCAATTTGATAATATATGAAAGGCTGACTGAAAAAAAGCCCCTTACTGATACCGCTTTGACTGTTTCTGCTAGTTAATATACCTAGTTTCCCTTCTTGCTTAAAACCAGCTCAACTCGCTTTGAATTGTCGATTTGGTCTATATATTAGCACTGTTGTTTAAGTAACAACAGGAACAATGCACAGACCACACTCTGAGACAGATTGGAGACGAGTGGGTTCAAAGTGAGAAGAGAATCTCGATCTATCTAGTGTGTGGGCTGCATCAAACATGTCTAAAGAGGATGCCTGCCGAATGCAGAGCCATGCTGGGTGACATAGTGCCATTGTGGGGTGATCTGGCATGTTCGTAGTGGCTATTCAGCATAAAGCCGGCTCCAGGTGGCCAGGCTGGCTATTGCAGGCAGGCCTGGGGCTGACTCAATGGAAACGAGGAGGCTATGGAGGCCTATAAGAGAGACAAGCCAACCTTTCATCTCCTTCACCCTGGGCCCTGCCCTGGAAAAAAGCTGCTGAACGTGAACAGAAGCAGGACAAGCAGGACTGTTTCACTCAAAGTAACACCTTGTCATTGGGGAATGCCTGCCTGTACCATAGCTACTACACTTGTCTGTTCTCTGAAGGAGAGTCCTCCATGTTTCTCTGCCGCTTTCCTTGGAAAGGCCAGCGCTATTAATGTACAATACAAATCAGCAAATTCTATTAAATATGAAAATACTTTGGCTAGAAAGTTAAATGTCCCAACCACTATAACTAACCCCACTTCTTGTAGATATGACCACGGTTTGAATGTAAAACACAAATGGCCTCAATGATGATAAAGAATAAATAAATAATAATATTACTCTAATCATATGGCAAGAACAGGGACATTTCTTCTCAGGCAGGCTACATCTGCAACAGCAAGCTGTGGGGGGCAAAATTCTACCCTAAACCATAAAAGCTAACACAGCTCCTTTAGCTTTTCAGCAGCTTTGCCAGCATCAGCAGACAATTAGCAGCTTGCCATGGCAGGTTAGCCGTGGGCGTGCCACAGGGATCTGGCATTTAAGACTGCACAGCCTGACGCCTTCAGTTCCTTAATTAAAGACACAATCTACAGGGAGGCCAATATTTAATCAACACTTAACATCAGCCAGTCATCCTGAAAGGTGGGGTAACAGGAGAGTTAACGGTTTATCATCTGGGCCTACCACTCACAAAAATAAATGATTACACTCACACAGAAGTGGATACATTAACACAGACTACTGTATGTGCCCAGTGACCTAGCATGAGTTAACCAAGCGGGGAAACTAGGCTTTACCATTTCATCTTGACTGTACAGACCTCACTATGCCTGCTTGCTCCAACACAGCTCAAACCCAACCCCCTTAATAATGATGAATACAGCCCACAGCTCTCTGACCTCACATCCTCCAAACAAGGAGCCTTTATAAGCAACTTCGTCTAAAAAGGAAACTGCAGGGTAAAGGAAAATATTATGCTGGAGTGCCCATGTGACGCAGACAGCTCCATCGGGCCGACTGGGGAGTTTAGTGGCAGAGTTGGCCATTTTCCCACATTGCTCCTCTCCATATATAGCTCAGTTCTTAACTTCTATTGGTACCTTGCCATATGTTTATTGTAAAGTGAACACACACACACACACACACACACACAGAGAGAGAGAGAGAGTGTGTGTATATTGTGGGGTCTGGCTTCGGTGTGCACAGTGAAACAGCATGGGAGAGGTGATTGATGGGAACCATCTGGGTGCCCTCCTTGTGTCTGGGTTGCGAGGTGAACAGTTTTATTTTATTTACAAAATGTTGGAGGGAAACTACTGCTCTACCATAAATACAAATAATTCCCCTTCAATCCAACTCCCCATGGGTTTAGGATCGTGCTTAACTACAAAAACAAAACAAAAAAAATCAAAAACAGACTGAATCCATTCTGTTTAGAACGAGGCTCTTTACAAACCCAGTAACAATGTTGAACATTGTAATGGGAAAGATGACTAAATACAGGTTGAGTCACTCCCTTGATTAGAGAATGCCGCTCTTAGGATAATGTCTTTACTTATCCTGCCTCTTCCTTAAACTGCACAGTAGAGGACTTATACATGATGAGTGTGCACATCCAGTGAGACTACGTGCGAGTGTGCACACATGAGCGCATTCTGTATGGGGGTTTGATGGTCCATATCTGGAGTCAATTACCAGAGAAACTGCTTGAGCCATCATCCAGATGTATAGCTGACAGGTTGTGTCTGTGTTTAACCGCTGACTTTGCGCACACAGACCTCTTATGGCGTTCAGTCTGAGTGGATAAATCAGAGGCCCAGAGCAGCACTTTGCTGCAACCGCCATTCATTATAGGCTCATTTAGTCCTCAGAGAGAGAAAAGAGAACCATATGATACTCCCTGACCTGCTGGTAACAGGCAGATAATTAGATGATATACAAGTGTGTCCTCTGTGCCGTTTGAGCCTGCCTAGTTCCACTCCTGAATGTTTTTTCACTAAAGCCAACCTCTCAGACGCGGTGTCATGGCACGTAGTAGGAACATTATATGAGAGATCTGGTTATCATTATAGCATCCTAAACTTAAAGGATAATACCGGTGGTTTTAAAAGAAAAGTTTGAGCCAATTGTCTAGGTTGCCCCTCTCCTTTACGTAATACCTGGTGGTGTCTGCACACAGTCAGCATATTTAGAGATATCAGGGCTCCTTTTCATACATTCAGAGGAAGATATTTGCTGCCATTCATTTTTGTAAAGTATGAGAAACAACTTCCACAGACTTGAAAATTGCCCAAGCTAGATAATCCATCACAGCAAACATGAAGCCTTAATTTGGTTTTGCCAAAGTTTATGTTTTATCATTATTTCCTAGTCCCCGAGTGTTTTCACATCAATGTTCCGTTCCGCTGAATGTTAAAAAAATTAATTACATACGGCATGCATTGAAAATGATTGGGGGAAATGTAAACCAGACGTAGACAAAAGTAAAATAGGCTAGAACTGTACATGATACTGGTATTCTCCAACGCATACCAGCTCACCTCATCCTCCTGCTCCCTCCTGCGCGCCTCCTCAGCACACCTCTGGATCTCCTCCTGGATTACACGGGCATACTCAGAATCCTGCTCCTCTCTGGAGGAGAGGCAGAGGAGGAGAGGACTTGTTACAGGACTGCATACTACTGTTACAGAGAACAGCTTACTGACACATGATACAACATGTGCTCACAACAGCAATTCACCTTATACACGGTGTAATTTACTATACATAAGGTACAGTTAATAAGTAAATAAATAGTACATTACATGTATACATATACTGTATGCACATATAGTATACATACATCATACACACACACAAGATCATGTGAATGAAACAGAATTATAATTACAGTAATTGGTATTTTATATGTATTTATGTCTCTCTCTCTGTCAAGACCTCATAACATTCTGTATGCATCAGGAGTGTGTGTGTGTTGGGATCAGGGAGGACAGGCAGTGCAGCAGAGTGAGGTGTGTTACAGTGTCTTGGTGGGTTCGGGCCCCGTACAGCTGTCTGGAGGCCTGTCTGTGGAAGGCTCTCTGCTGGGTCCGCTGCTCCTCCTCCTCATCCTGCAGCCTCTTGGCCATGCGGATGTCATTCTGCACTAGCTGGTTCTTCTGGATGTTGGTGGTATAATAATGCTCGACTGTGAGGGAGCGGGAAAACAGAGGGTAAGGCAGAGCTCATGGTAGGCCTTAGGGGTGAAAATGAAGGAGCAGCATGTGCAATCTAGATTTGCACCGCAACAATTTGTTGACATCATCTAAATTTGTCGATTTTGAACGTTTATGATTGATGCACCATTTTACTTTGAACATGGCTACGGCAAGGCAGATCCCGAGTGTGCTTATGAGAATTCCTAAAAGCGACCTAAAAGCATGGGAATACTGTAAACAGAAACCCAATTATATGTCACTTTGTTTACTGTGCAAAGTTGCAACAGCAAACCACAGCAGTAACTGTCATGGACAAACAGCTGAACAGAACAAAATTCTGAGGTGGCTGCCTTAGAAATCCACTCGGGCCATTAGAGGTGTGCTACAATTGTTGCACAGGTCTACAACCTGAAATGTAACAAATGGTGGCAGCCATAATGCAGTATCTTATTTTGGTTTGGAACACATTTGGGTTATAATGATGTATTCCATATGGAAATTAATGTTGATAAACTTTGAGATCTTCAATTGTTTTATTGTAAATCAGTCATTTTCAGGAATCAACCAATATAATCGACACACTAATCAAAAACGAAATAATCCTTAGTTGCAGACCTAATCTAGATGAATAAAGATGTAGTCCTACAATACAGTAACTGTCAACTCATTAGACAAACTGAACACAGATGAGACAGACCACATCATGTAGATTATTACACGTGTTATTGTGCTGTATGCAAATCTCACAAGGTAGGCTTGATATTGTACTTACTCTCCTGTTCCTGCAGGTTGTGTGCCAACACTCCATCCTCCAGCACAGCAAAACACTGGCACACTGAAACAGGAGACGACAGCAACACTTCAACACCATACTACAAACAACTAGGGACACAGGCTATAATATGAAGGCTGAACCAAATGTATAAAATGGAAAGTTTTTTAACAGTGCAAAAAAGTGAGTGATTTAAATGATCTTGGATTGGTATATGTGAACATGTATTCACAAAACAAATCTCTCAGCTTGATGATTACAAAAAACACTACAAAAAACAAACAACAACCCTGAATGGCCCTTTATAGCTCCAACCAGAACAAGAGATGAGACTAGGGATGGTTTGAAAAGACAATACCATGGGGCAGAGGAGGATTTGGCACAGCACTCTCTCTAGGGGGAACAATAGGGAACCATGGAGTACTGTCCTACGATGGCTGTTTATATCACAGACTGAGAGGCAGACAAATGTCCCTCAAAACGTTACAAAGAGAGCAGCTGTTAAATATATAAAAGCAATCATAACTTCTCATCCTAACACGGTACAAGTTTTCCAGAACAACACGCGATTGGCCACGTCTATAACTGTCCTGACCAAAGTCAGTGAGTTTAGTGGCTGCAGGGAAACAGGTCCACTTCATTCAAACAGCAGTAATTGTGACAGCAGCTGCAGTCTGAGGACCAGACATGCTCTGTGTGTGCGTGTGTGTGTGTGTGTGTGTGCGCGCACGTGCGTATGTGTGTGTGTGCATGTGTTGGACCCTCTTGAGGCCTCACACTAGGCTTCAACTGTCCTCCCTGCTGCCACTCCGGTTACACTGCAATCACTGCAAACAGACTTTTCATTAATTCATCACTGGAAACCTGAATAACCACTTTTTTATCTAAGATTTAATATTATGAATGAATGATACGTTGTTTTTTTCTTTTACAAATGTTGTGACTATGACTTCCAAATGAAGATGCAAGGTTTAGGAACTACCACCTGCAACCATTTTTACTGGGAAGCCAGTGCAGATGGTACAAATGTATGTAGAGTGAAACCTCTAAGGCCGTCTGTAAGTCCATAGGCTTTAACCAGCGAACTCCCTCCGATTCTCCATATCCACCCACTCTATAGTGAATTGGCCTGCATCTCCCGTATCATATCCCATGATCCCATAGTCTGGCCACCTGCTGCTGGATGTGGTAATAAACCATATCGGTTTCATGCTATTAACCCTCTCCCACCCTTGTACTTCACCAGAAAGCTGACACTTGGACAGAGACAGGGGGATTAAAGACAGAATGAGACAATTAGACAAAGAAAGCTTTCCCAGATGTGACAAGTAAGACAAAGGGAAAGTCAAGAAGGGAGACAGTTTACTGTCCTGTTTTGTCCTGAATACATGTTAAAACGGGAATCATAAGGTAGTGAATGACCGCAGCGTTGCATCATTCTTTGATCTGCACTCTTAGTCTTAACAGCTTAAGAGTTTGTAGACTGTTATGCCCATTTATAAACATGCCAAGTGTTTACACTAGTAGCCCTTAATGAGTCTGGATAGCTCTGCATGCTGCAGCGCTCGTGTGTTTAAGTCTGTCAAACAAACTAAAAAGTTATTCAGGAGAAAATAAATATTCCATGTTTCAAAGACAGATAGCAGCACCATAGCCCAACTGTTTTCTCCACTTCCTCCATTTTAGCACACATACCACACAAAACCGCTTTACTGCTTTGCTATCTCACATATTATCATCATCAGAGAACCTAGAGTGGCTGTCCTTTCCTACAACGGTGCTTTCAAATGCCAAGAGCAGGACAGGAGACAGTGCTTAAGAGCAGATTACTGCCGTTAGCTCGCTGCAAAAGGAAACGCCTCCAGCCTGAGCCAGGAGCAGGGCCAATTAAAAACACCTGTCCTGCTAATAATCCCTTCACTGAGCCCGTCAGAGCAGGCTGGGTTATGTCTGTGGAGACAATGGCTACGTTTACATGCACACTAATATTCCCTTAATGTTTGGGGATACTCATTCCGTTTATGAGCTGGTGCATGTAAATGCCATATCCTGTTTATAATAACCCAGATAAGCTCTTAACCTGGCTATGAGAAAACTGGGATATTCCTCTAACACCCATTAGCTACTGTAAATGCCTAAAATGTAAAAAATAAATAAATTGATATTCCAATATTACCTGGGATACTGATGCATGTTAACATGTTATCCTGTTTACGGCTGCTTTTTGCAATCTGCACAAGCTGAGTGTAGTTGTAACTCGTTTACTTTTCTAGCTAAATCATTGGCAGGAGGACACAGGCAGAAATTCTGTGAATTTGTGGGTGCCTGGATATTTGACAGCAGGTTATTAAAGCTGCATATAAACAGCGTATCCCAAATAGGACGAGGTGCAAAATATGAGCCAGTTAGTGTGCATGTAAACATAACCATTATTGTCAGCACTGGCAAGGGGATGTTAAGGCAAAGACATTCAACTCTGATGCTTGGACACTATGGGTTTTTCTCAATTTGCGTTCTTGTGTCCTCCATGATGCCTTTGATGGCCGAAGTACGATTCCAAAACAAAAGAATGCAAGCACGGAATCACGGAAAACAGATAAAGATCCCAGAAGTTTACTTGCCAGCCAAAGATGCACTGAATGGTGACTTGGCCAACGAGAACGAATGGAAAGCCCCAAGATTCATTGCAAGAATAACACATCACATCAAAACAGCGCAACAGTCTATAGTACAGCAGTGAACAGTTGCAACATCAAGCACACAGCCCATCTCAGAAGGATGCTCCTCTGTGCTCTCGTTCTTGAGAAGTTTGTTCTCTCCAGGACAACTTGGGAAGATCGTTCTCCACAAAGACAAGTATCAACTTGGTATTCTTGAATTTGATATAAATATTAACCTCATGTTTCCCCCTCCCTTTTCCTTGAAGACTTCACATTTCTTCTCTAAATGGACAGACACCTCTCCCTTTTCTGTCCAGCCCTCTTATCACAGAGTAATCATTGCCCCATCATACCTGAACTACACCCTGCTCTAACAATGCAATGTTATTTCTTACATTTACAGAAGTGGCTCTGAACTCATACAACCAGTCAAACTGAGGATGTCTCCTCTTTGTCCCATTCTGTAAATAGGGAAGTGAGGGAACCAAGTGCTCTGAAACACTGTTGGGGTAAAATTCAGTCAAAATCATTCTCTATGTCCTCAAAATGAAGTAAGGCTTATGTTGAGAATAAGTCTAACGGGGCAGCGTGCAAAGGTTCTCAACAATCAAAGTCCATAGGAATCACTTTGACAGCGCTAAGCCATAGAATGGGTTTGGTTACACCATAAATGACGCCGTTAAGTCTTGCTACGCTGAGAGTTAACCCTCACCAAGACAGACATGCATTAACACTTACACCTGTCGTGCAGCTTAAGCGATCAGCCGCTAAATGGATCTCCAACCTGCCCTTATGTGTCCAGTCTGTCAATGGGGAGGGATTAGGCCAAAGCCTTGGTTTTAATCCGACAGGACAAATTGACAGTTAAAAACATGAGTTTACTCTTAAGTCTTTCTCCAGGTCTCAGCTCACTCCGACTCCAGACTACAGAAGGCAGAAGGGAGGAAGGAAGGAGGGAAATGAGAGTCAGAGAGTGTGCGCGTGTGTGTGTGTGTGTGTATGTATGGGTGTGTCTGCATTGTGGGTTGACTTGTTTTTTGGAACTCCTTAAAACTACAGTCACATTACCCTTCTAGGGGTGTGGAGGGGAGGTACAGGGAGACTGTGTTATTATGACTGCTAAACAGGTTTTGAGCGACAGGAGAGCAAGACAGGGAAAGTGCACAATAGACCAAGAAAATGTTGATGAGAATTCAAGACAGTGGCTAGCACCTACTGTATAGCGCTAAATATGTTTTCCAACAGACTCTGTCTCTCCAGGGTGGCTGTGAGAGGTTAAAGGGGACATTAAAGAGCAGGAAGCCGTGACCTGTATGACCTCAAAGCCAAAACAATCCTCAACAAACAGGATTTATTTCCACTAAAATCAGGGATCTCTTGACGTCTCTTATGTAACTTCCAAATGAGCAAACATATATTTCCCTTGTTATCAGTGGTCAAAAATGTCACAAACCCAACAGTGTGTGACAATTTTTCTTCCTATTGATGTAATAATCCAATACACATCTCCTAGCTGGTTGTGTGCACTTTGTCTGTTAGTTAAACAGGAGAAAAACTCCCACCAACATTGGAAAACTGACAGACAATCATCTGAAACAAAATTATGCAAATTATCTCAGGCATCCAGCGAGAGGGAGAAGCACTGACAGAGCTATTTCTCTTTTATCTTCCCAGCCACTTGGACAGCAGCAGTGGTAAGTGGCTGCCAAACAAAGAAACTGGCGAAGGGAGAAAATGACACGGGTTCTATTTTCAGCCAAAATCCCCCACCGACCGCCCACGCTCCCTCTCTCCTCCTCCCGGGTCTATTCTACACTACTGCTCACTGCTGTTTGCACAAAATTTCACCAAGAAGTATCCATCCTTCAGCTATCCGTGTTGTGTTTTCAATAGGACTGGGCCAGCCAGCTCCTGAACTGGACCGAGTTGTCATGGAGAGGCAGAGAGAGAGGTGAGGGGTAATGGGACTCTCTGGGTCACTTGAGAGTGAAATTAGGAAAGGGGGGGGAGGAGGGGGAATTCCTTGGGGAGCTGCATTCCCTCGGCATGTCACACTATATCAGGAGCAGCCAGAGGAGGGAGAAAAAAAACCCAACAGGAACAGATAAGGGGAGAGTGAAAACAAAGCAAGTTGACTTGGCTGAGACTCTCGGATGGGGAGGCAAATGAAGGAGAAGTGGGACACGGGGAGCTACGGCTCTTAGGGAAATTGAAGCATAAACACCCCCGGCGGGACATAAGATAAATAACCTTAGTGCCATAGAGAGGGACAACAGCGCATGCAGTTTGACAAATCTATCTGGTGATTATTTACATGCTGCCATTGTTTTAATGAGCAGTTTATATCTGTTATAGTCTACAGGCTACTACTGCCTTAGTTTGTTCACTGTCCCCTGCTTAATAAAGCATGAAAATGCAATGCTGCACAGTGTGCCCTTTGTCTATGGAAACAAGAGCGGAACGTTTAATTATCTCCCTTGATAAAAGACATGCAGACCTATTTCTACCCCACTCGTTAGTATCCTCTTTATGTGGACATACCAGACTGAGCCATGGACTACATCCAAGCCACGGCTTAGACATTCCTTACCTGCCAATGTATTCACACTTACAAATTAATTAAACAATTGAAACAAGAAAGCAAATAAAAAATAAATACATTAACTTTTTCAGGTTTGTGGTGATTTTGGATTTTTTTCACGGCTGCCTTATGTTTTACTTCAATGTATGAGGGAGTTACATTTATCAAATATCTTTACTCTTGCTAGCCATCCGGATGCCTGCCTATACTGGACAGTCACTTCATGGTTGTATTAGTCTACAGTTGTGAGGCAGAATTTGTGTAATAATTGTACTTGACATTTAATTGTGCTGTTCTTCTAATTTTGTTTTTGGAACAGTACATTCTGCATAACTGAATCTTTGTATTGCAAAAAAACAAAACGACAACTAACAAAAACTTTGGCGTGCAAGCGTTTATCTCTTGAGGGACACTCTTCTTCCCCAGAAATCACAGGAGTGTATATCTGGAATGGCCATCTCATTCCATGCTCTTATCTGCACCCAGTACACCACACACACCTTCACTCAGACTCGTCTGCATTGAGACCCGTCTCTGTGCCGCTGTATGATGAGACCCGTCTGTCTGCTGGACAACACGCAAGTTACTTGTTATCTGAGCAGGACACAGAGTACTGATACCGCAGGAAACAAGGACAGACAGACAGACAAGGTCACATGATAAGCTGCCCTCAGAGGCAAATCTGAGCAGCCAAGGCCAGTCGCTCTTAACTCCAAATGAGACCCGGGGAAGTGCTGGCGGGTCAGCCTAAGCTCTCATTCTCTCTCCAGCATGCAGCAGAAGAATGGCCTAGTGGTTACAGAGTGTCCTTCAACCGGAGGACTCGGTTCAAGCATCCGCCCTGCTGAAGTGTCCTTGAGCAAGACAATGAATCCCAGCAGACCCTGACCTGGGTCAGTGTGTGCTTACCTTCCCGGACGCGTGGCAGGTTGGACTGGTCAACCTCCAGCTCTGCCATCACTGTCCCTGGGGTGTCACTGCCTCATGGCAAAACAGGAGATCCTTACACCATTAAGGGAATTGTAGGTTATTATGTGGCAAAATGACTGCAACAGACCACACAAACTAACAAACCTGCATGCTACATGAGACCTTTGGTATTGTGTCTATCAGCTATACAGGTTTTTGGTTTCCATCAGTGTATACACATGCAAAAAAATTACAACTATGATAAAGAACAAACTCTCCATACGGATGGAGGGAGACTCTTGCAGAGCACTAGGCTAGCTGAAACCAGTCACTGCTGACAGAAACACACCTAACGAGCAGTACTACTGTTAAAGCCTTGTGCATATCTGCAGTGCACAAGGCCACTTCTGTTTATCGAGGAAATACAAATAATTGGTTGTCGAATGTAAACATTAGTCAAGCAGATAAAACCAGTCCATGTAACAACATATTATTGTTTTACAACCTACCTGTTCCCAGCAGGCTGTCCGGTATTGTGTGCGTGTGTGTGTGTGTGTGTGTGTGTGTGTGTATGTGTGTGTGTATGTGTGTGCGTGTGTGCGCGCGCACAGAGCCTGTTCAACAAGTAAACATGACAGCTAAGTGTCAACTTCGGAGTTATCTGTTCAGTCGCGCTTTCCCTCTCTCTCTTTCTCTGCAGATACTCCAAAACGTCAGAAAGTATTGGTTTAATATCAAGCGTCTGTCTTCTCGGTAGGAAGTTGAATCGATCCTTCGGTTAGTTTTCATCAATGAAACAAAGCCCGTCGACTTGTGATGGGAAGCCAGGGCGGACAAACTTAGCAGTCTGCAGCTCCGGCTGCTTCTTGAACGCTCCTGTTGGGCAGCAGTGGAGGCGTTTGCTCGGACAAAGATTACTGTTGCTGCCTTCAAGTGCTCCTCATAAGCTCCGATTTACGACTGCTCAAGTTGTAAATACGACTTGTAGCGTAACTAAATGGACCCTCTAGCAAAAGTCGTTTTTCTGTGGTTGTTTTATTCTACATATCAAGAGGCGAGGCTACTTTGCTCCAGTGGCAGAATGAAGAGGAGACTATTAATAGTAGGCATATATGTTTTTGTCATTTGTCTTTATTAGATAGATCAAAATAGAGAGAGACAGGAAAGATTGGGAGAGAGGGATGACATGAGTCAAAGGTCACAGACTGGATTCAGACCCAGAACATCGTGCTCTCCGCCACATAAACGTCACATCTCGGGCATCATAGAAAACTCCCACTTTTCTGGTCGTATTTACAACTTTGTTAGCTCGTTCAAAGGCGTTTATGTCGTAATTAAAACATTTCCGACAGCACGCGAAGGCAGCATTTAAACAGCCACACGTCCTAATCACTCATATTGCACGATAACAATATTTTGAGTGCGTGGACTTTCCAAATTAATTTAACCCCACTGAAATAATTCAATAAAGAAAGAAAATAAAGAGAAGGTCATTGGGACCGATAACACCGCTTGCACTACCAAAAAAACAAAAACGTAAAATATTGTTTCCTTAAACAAAATCTGATAATGGGTTGAGATGATTTCACTTGAAACAAGTTGATTTGCATTTTTCGAAAAATAAGATTTCAAGACTCATCATACATGACTTGCTAAGATATTTTTTTGCAGGCAGAATAGCTGTTGCTTGTAGCATGTTGGTTGTCCATATATAAATCCTACAATATAATAATTTCAAAGAAAACCCAACTCTCTCAGTAATAAAATGAATCTTAAAGCTTGCCATGGACATCACTATGATGATAACATTGATATAAATATGGAGTTTGAAGGCTCAGACCTCATTTTGTCTGGATATATATCTGGATCTGTCAGTCCGAGGTTATTTGAAGACTGATACAACTGAAAAGCAGGAGGACCTATTTCTGAAGAAGAGACTTACCTGTGTCCTTTTTTCCACAGATACCACACTGAGTAGTTTGACCGGCACCTTGCAAGGTCATCTTAAAATGTTTAAAACAAGTGACCACTCACTAGTCCTGGGGCTCTGGTCAGGGTTATGGAGTTTTTCCAACCATAATGTTGCCCTCTGCTGGCTGTACTTGGTATTGTGCACGTGGAATTCTATATGAAGGCTCCAAGTCAACAGACAGCTGCAGTAGTAGGCCTGATATTGTCAGCAAGTCACAGACCTGCTGGATCATATTGTATTTGAAAATGATTTGTTTGTTTGTTAAACATGCTTGGACGATTAGATGGGTGGGGTTTATCACTTTGGGCAATACATGACTGTCCGAAAGTTTAGACTATGTGAAAGTCAGTTGGGTATACTCTTCAGCGATAAACCCCACCCATCAGATGCTCCAAGCAGGGCCATATTTGCAAATACCATCTGATCCAGATCTGGTGTGTATATGGTAGTTATCTCAGTATTATAGCAAATGTTAATTTAGCAAAGGGAACCATTGCACTGCTATTGCAAACATTCTGTTGTTTCAAAGAGTATTAATGTCTTTGGACTAGATATCTGACATTACCATGAATATGTTTCATATTGGTTTTATACCTAATGTTTTTCCATGACATGAAAACTTCAGATTCTTTATGAATTATAAAGTGGACCTCATATACAATTGGAGCAACTTCAAGTGGGGCGCCCCAAAATGTTGCTTAGGATCTAGAATAAGCTGGAGTTGTCTGTGGGGCCATGACTAATACAGAATATAAATCTTAATAGCTTTTCATGAAATACAGCAACACCTAATGAAGTGTCTGGCGTTCTGACCATAAAACTAAATGTCACTGCCGCCTCTACGACCCACATTATCATATGAGAGACAGAGCATTGACGTCAGACCTCTAATAAATATACAAATAACATAGCGAGGTGCAAAATGTGACTTTGTAAATTGATGCCCCCACCTGTCCCCCAAGTCTCCCAACCAATAGGATGGCTTGTCTGACTCAGTCCATCCAAGATGGACACACCCATAAAGAAGAGTTTATTGCAGGACGAAGAAGAAGTGAAAGCACAAATATAACATCTTAGCAGAACAAGGCCTCTAAATAGTGTTGTGCATCAATCAATCTGATTCAATGACCCGTCTTAAATTGACTTAAAATGTCAGATGGCTTCTAGGTACGTGGTCTTGAACATTTTAGCAAATCCACTGAACCTTTATACAAGTAATTAGGCAATTTTATTATGAATTCACGCTGCTTCGCACCAATACCAACTGTATGCAGCTCCAACCATGGAGTGTTTCCATGTGGTTTGAGTTAAGAGGATTCAAATAGTCCAAGAGGTTAATGAATTCATAGCATAAAAACAACAGTCATTTGGCTGCCCAGTTTCTCCACCTGCTCCCCTATGGGATGTTGTTGACACCTGGTTAGATCCCATTTACACTGTCAGTAAAAACAGCCAATCAAACCAAAGGGCCGGTAAAACATGACTCTGCCCTTGAAGCGTAGACCACGGCACTTGTCTTTTTATTGAGCCCATAATTCACCTGTGACTGTGTGTTGATTTATCATGTGTGGAAGGGATGGGACTATGGATACTGCTGATGGCTGTTGTGGCCAGCGAGAGTGTCGGTCGGGGTCTGCGTGCATGCGTGTGTATGTGTGCGTCTGCTTTGGGGCGTGCGGGTGGGGTGGGGGGGATACAGCTGGAGGTATATAACCCAGTTGTGGACGACAGAGTACGTAGAAGACTTCCCTGCTAGATCCCTCCGCCAGCCCACCTGAGCAGCAACACCATCCCTGTAGTGATGAAGTGTAACCAGCTCCTGTCATGGACCTTTCTGCTCGTGGCCTCTGGCCCACTACTGGCCCACCCCATCACAGACTCTGCTGAGATGCCCTACTCAGGACCTGGTGAGTGGAAAGTAATATCTCCGTTACAGGCTGGTGTTGTTAGGCTTGGGGAGATACAGTAGTTCACTATTTCAGTACCTTGATTAACTCTTGTAATCAAACTTTATTGGTGAAGATGAATGACCTGAGACCTGAAGTAATTGTCCTCACTGTAAACATTGATTGTTCTGCCAAAGTTCAGACGCATGGACGGTTGTATTGAATAATAAATGCAGATTTCTCTGTAGAATATTTTGAAATGCCTTCAGAGAATTCATTCACTTTGCGTTGTTCTGTGTGAATAACTCTCAAAATACTTGTTATTGCTTAGTGCAGAATATGTCATGGCTAAAGTGTTCATCTTACTCTTGCCTGTGCGTGTTACTATTCACTACATACTTACATGTTTTTCATTGTATGTCATGTCTTTGGTCAGAAACTGTACACTGTGTGAATCTACCTGTGGATGGAGTGTTACTGTCTGTGTGTGTCTGTCCTCAGTATCAGTGGAGGACCGAGGAGTCGGGGGTCTGGATGATCTGTCTTTCGCTGAGCAAACCCAGGATGGCGCTGGCCTCAGATACTCCACTCTGATGTCAGGGGAGCTCAGCAGAGATGGTAAGAAACACACACACTCTCACACACACACACACAAACACACACACACTCACACACACACACACACGTTTTTTAACCTTTATTATATCCAGGGAAAGTTGACTGTGCACGCTTGCTCTTTTCCAGGAATGCGCTGCTTCACATTTATAGTTACACACATTCAAACCAGGAAGCTTCCCAGTACAACCACAGTCTTCTACTGTCGGCCACTGAGCAGCTCCACTGGAGAGGCCGGGGTTGAGTGCCTTGCCCAAGGGCACATTGAGTTTAGTTGTTTAGGGAGGGGAGAGCATGACTCATTCACTTTCCCCACCTCTATTTTCCCAGCCGGTCTGCGGATTCTGCTACCAGCCCGCTTCTCTAACCTCTAGGCTACCGCTGCCCAAAAGCCACACATGCACACAAACATGCATAATGTAGTAATTTGAAATAGAAGAAGGTATCTCAAATACCAGTATATGACTTTGCATTTGTGTATTGTATTTCTTCTCTCTCAGGTGTTAGAACAACTGGCCTGCTCCCCAGGGGGATGAAAAGAGAGGTGGGTTTTCTATTCATTTTAGTCATAAAACAGCAAAGAAAGTGAGTGTTTGAAGCAGTTTCTCACTACCATCTTATCCGTTGTTGCAGGTCTTGTTGGAGAAACAAAGTCTCCTAAATCCTTTCAGCCACTTCCTGGGCATCCGGAAACAGTTCCGGAAGAGGGGAGGGAATTCTGAGTGTTTCTGGAAGTACTGTGTCTAAAACTAGCAGCAGGCACTCATGCTGCACACTAGAGACAGGGCTTGCACTAAAAAACTATTCCTATCTTGCACTCACATAAGTACATGCAGACAAAATAAATAAGATGCATCACGCATGCATATGTGTGTGTGCACATATGCATGCACCGGTGCGCGCGCACACACACACACACACACACACACACACACACACACACACACACACACACACACACACACACACACACACACAGTAATGGTCCACAAAAAGAACAATGCCATAGGTATGATTGAGAAATGTTGTTTGAGGACTTCAAGATGATTTATTCAGATTACTTGTATGTTGTTTTAAATTCTGTTTATGTATACACCTTTGTTTAAAATGTCCATGATTGTCTGATGTCTGACACAATGTCACTTAAATGCAGAAGTCAGTGGTTATATGTTGAAAAGAAATAAAAACTTCTATTTGGAATATCTCAGCTGAATGTCTTGTCCCCAAGTCTTGCTAAGTAACTTTTGATAAAAGAGGTGTCAGTGAGAAAGACATTGGCAGGAGAAGAAACTATTACCAAGCCCTTTCATATGTTCTCATAAAGCAAAGAGGAAACAAAAAGACTTATCAAACTTTGTTCTAGAGTTTTCTTCATTTTTTTCTTTTTTTATTATTTTACAGCAGAAAGAATATAAAGCATTCAGAAAACATCTTCCATATTTTAAGGGCATTTCAAAACGTTTTGCATGGCTTCAGCAGCTGAAATCTCTTTTTTAAACATATCCATCGAGTCAGTGACGCTTGTACATGCACAATTACAAAAATAAAACTTACAAACGAGAGAGGGGAAGAAAAAGGACGAAAGCAAAACACATTAGGAGAACCAAGAGGAGATGAAACTATTGGGGGTGGAGGGTGGGAGAAATATAGGGTCACATAACAGGGAAAGACAGAGAGAAAGACAGCTATTAGAGGAGAGGAAAATAGATCTAACACTAGTTCACATGCAAAGTGTCGAGGACCCATAACTTTGTATCAAAGCAGGGCCATTTTTTTTTCTTCTTGGTTTGGAATTGATGAAAACGTGCAGTTCGGTAAAGGGTGCCATATAATTGCTGTCCATAAACTACTGAATGCTTGTCTTGCAATAGTGGCATTTGCATAAGAGTAAGTCAACTACATGTGTCCAATCGTTTTAAACTTCACTAGGTCTATAGGTCTCCACAAAATAATTCTTATTGCTCTGTGTCCACAAGTGGAATATGTTGTAAGATTGTTTCTGTTCTGTTGTCCTGATGTGCCTACCTTTCTCTGGTTTGGGTGCTTGGACAAAAGAAGAGGAGGAAAGGCAGATTCCCAGGTCAATTCACAGAATGTGATGAAATCGATAATATACTAATGAAGAGTGCCTATCAGCTAACCTGTCATCCCATTCATAAATGGCAGTAAAAACAAGATTTGCAGGTGAGCTTTTCATATAACTACACTCTTATATTCTTTCTACACTTTGTCATCATAGATATATCCAAGGCAAAAACAACTGGCCAGAATGATACCATGATTTGACAGGATTTTACGAAAGAATGTCAAATCCCTTATCTTAATGAGCTATGACAACACTTTATTTCTTGGCTCCACTGGTGTCTGTAATGTTCAACCTTACTGAAAGGAAATTGATTATATCATATTATATATATAATATTAGATATTATCTTCATTTATTATAATGACTTCAGTCCAGTATCGCAGTGGGATATGTGTTTCTCCCGTTGCGTGTCTTTACCAGAAAGCACTGTTGAAAGGTTTACCTATATCCAATTTCAGTATCTTCTGCTGTGACTCACGTGTCCTGCTCTGTTTCCTCCTCCCCATTTTGGCACCCTGAGTAAAATACAGAAGGGAGGTGAACCAGTCCCTCAGCCAGGAGAAGAGCAACGCTCTCTCCACTGCTCTGTGTACAAGTGAAACTGACACCTTGACATGTCTGCATGTGTGCTGTGCAGTGTTTTGTGCATGTGTTTGTGTGTATTATGTGTGTCACTTAGTTAATACTTGCTATATACTGTCACAATGGTCTCCAACCTTGTCTGTGTATTTGAAGTTGGGAACACACTGATCAAATCCAAATGGATTAAAAACAAATAGTCTAAAAAGTTTAAGCTTGCTCTAAAAACAATCTTGTCCTCATGCTTTGCCATGAAAACGTCAGTCAATACTGCTTATTGATCATTGGTTCGATTTGTAGGTTTCCCCTCTGCCCTCCGGTTACATGCCCTCCATCTTTCTGAGTTCTGTGACACGTCAAACCAACGTTCATCGTTTTACAGAACAGTAAGTCTTTTAACAAGTCTATCTGACTACCGATTCTAGGAAAATAAGCATGCTTTAGGTGCAGTTCTGTCACCCAGTTAACTATTTTACCCATGCAAGCATAATAAATCCTTCTCCTTTTGCCACAGCACCAGATCAGCTATGCATTCTAACCACAATCTAGAGGACGAATGCAAGGCAACAAACCCCAGTAGTGGCATTTCTAAATTTTGAGGTTTTAACAAGCAGTCCCAGTAGAAAAGAGAGAAAAGAAGGCAGAAAAAGAAACAAAGCTTAGCATGTTGACATGGATGCTGTAGTGAAACTGGTTTGAACAGGGAATATCATATTGTGGCTTTGGTGAGTGCAAGGTGATGGTGATCATGTGTGTTCATGTACTGGATACAGCACTGTCTTTAGGTGACCATTTTCTCTCAAACGTTCTCAACTTCAGGTACATTGCATGTATGCTGACATTGGATTTGTGCGATCGGGATATGAGTAGGCACTTTCTACATAAACACTTGGGAAATAAAGTTTACATATCAGGTCTGTGGGAAACAAAACTCAGTCAGTCAGTCAATGAAATAAAGAAATACCTCGGCTATTAATAAATAAAAAAAACAGCGTACATGACAGCAATTCAGTAAACAAAACAACAAATGTTTTTCAATGGCACTCGCAGCTTGGCTGAATAATCAATGTCATTACTTGGATAGAGAATACACTTTCTGGTTGTTCTAATATTAATATATTATAGGAATTAGGCAGCAACCATCAGGCACCTCTAGACCAGTAGCTCACGTGCGCATTCTCATTCAGATTGTTCCCACTACCCTTTCAAACGCACTGCTTTATACTGTCAGCTTCCAATGGACAAGACACATCTTATTCCTCAAAGTTATCAATGGCACCAGTGCACTATTTTACACATAGGTTACCACACTCACTTTGGCTCACTGACCCTGCACTGAGAAGAGTGACAAGGTTTAGTGTTGTCCTTCTGGACAGAATCATTTTAGCACCTTAGATTGTTGGAACAGTTCATTTTGAGAATATATTTTCAGATGTTTGACAAAGAACTCCAGTCATGTATGCTACAGATGTCTTTCAGTCAACTAGAACAACTAGAAATACTTTTTTACATGAAATACAAGGTCTGTCCAGACCCTGGCAGCCTTGATCAAGGAGTATTCTGTTAGAACATACCGTATTAGGAAAACAAAATGTCACCAGTTTACTTTTTGGGATGATCTTGGAGTTGGTAAATCCAATGTTTGCTGCAACATACTGCACATTTAAAGAGATTAATTAATCTGTTGCATTCTCTTCCTCAATAACAGAAGGTAATACCATGCAACGATTTATAGAGTCACCATGGGCAAGGCTGCCATTTACAATCTTTAAGATCATACAAACTGTCTCAGTGACACATCACATTCCATTTGCAATCAACAAATAAAATAAAACACAAATTTAAAGGTTTTCGTTCTTTGCTATGAAATCCAGGTGTATTCAGTGATGGCAAAAGGTCTGGGTTCTCTATGGGTATGGAGGAGACATGAGAGGCATAAATGTTTTCTGTTTAAATATGACTCCCTCTGCAATATGTGTACCTTTTAGTTTTTGTGATCCTCGGCCAGCTGTGATCTTATGGTCTTCAATGCTAGTGTGTATTTCACTGTATGATTATCTGTTCTGCAAACATTAACTTAATTCTCTTGTTAAGCAATATAGCATTCACATTACTTGGCACCATTGGCAAAAAATTCTTGGTAGCCCACAACAAAAAATGTAAACATAACCATACTTGTTTTAAGATAATTTTGCAGATTTCTCCTAACTCTAAATACAATATGTTTTGTTTTTTTACTTTTTCATATTGCAATAAGATCATGCTTTAGCAAAATGTTCTTCTCAAGAACAATCAAAATAAAATAAAATACTCTTATAGTGAAATAGTTTTAATCATTTTACAGAGCATAGCCACTACTGCTTTTGTTGTTTTTTTCCCTTTTGACTCTGTTCATACTTTTCATGCACATAGCTCATTTTTATCCCAGGTATTTACACTATATACAAACAATACAACCATACTTCTTAGGCATTCAAACAAAACTATACAAATATTCTGTTTTTGTCTCGTACCTGTTTTTGACCCCTTTTTAATGAATAAAATAATATATTTCTAAAATACAATCCCCTTTGGGTAAATGTTTTTTTTTTCCTACGTACTTTCAGCCTTCTTTATATACAGAAACCGCTCAATTGTCAAAAATATGGATTTGTCAAACCCCTATTTTGGGACAAGCTTAGGGACCCCTCAAAGAATCTCTAAGACGTCAAGGCAATGTATGTGATCTTCCCCTCAAAAGCCTTCACAGGCTCTGAAGTTCATTTAAAAAGAACAGTAATAACCTTCATGACCATAATCATTACAACACAAAAGAGGCAAGTTGTTTTCTCTTGTTAGGTTTCAGAGGAGCGACCAACTGAAATGAGGCAAATCGAAACAAAGAAGAAATAAAAGGAAGAGGACAATGTCAGGATAGCTTCATTACCGAGAAGGTATGACTCATGGGGGAGTAGGTGGGCATGTGGACCACTAAACTGGAAATAAAAAGAAAATCAGAGGATAGGCTGAAAGACTAAACCACAAGCACACAGGCGAAGACTTTTTGCCGAGAGTCATGCATTTTTTTCTTGATAGGATTCAACAACATAGAATTCTGAAGATACAGGTCAGAAATACATCAGACATGATGGAACAAATACATTGGGCAGGATGGAACAAATTCAAGTAATAAAGTAAGAATATGTACGATAAAGCAATAAGGTTTCCGAAGAAAAATGGCAAAAATGGCGAAATATTTTAGCCCCCACCTGCTTCTGCTTGGTTAAACCCCTCCTACATTCATTTGTAGCTCCACCCATTGGGACAGACTGATGGGGTAGAGCACGGTGGGACAGGAAGAATTGTTGAGCTAAATTGAATGTACTCATCTACAGCGGTAAACAGGAGTGCACGTGTGCAACCGGATCAGTGGGTTACCAATATATTTGGTACAAAATTCCTTCTTCAAATGAATTGATTGGTTACTTAAAAAGTTATGAAATACAATTAGAGCCCAAAGTGTTTCTGCATGGTCTCCTTATCCTCTGAGATCTTCTGCATCAGACTCTGTGTACTCCTCTTTAGGCCCTCAGGTGTGACAGACCTCAGACATGTCCTGCATTCTCTTCCTTCAACGTCCAAAACCTCGTCGTACTCCAAAAAAGACAAAGCAATCCATGAAAAAGTGCAAAAAATGCCATGAAGCAAATGTTCTGCACCCCCCACCCCAACCCTTTAGTTTATAATCCCATAGAAGTTGCCACTCTCCAACTGAAATCAAGTCAGTGGGAAGAAAGGATATGTGAAAAAATGCTGTTGTACATGTAATAGTAGTAGAACCAGTAACACTGCAGTAGTAGTAATAATTGCAGTGTTTGCATTGATGTTTTTTTTCCAATTCTCTTGTAAAATGTCTTGGGTACAAACGAAAAAAGAAAAGAGGAGTCAGGAGAGTGATGTCACATGGCGAGGGGGCTCTTCTGAGGGGTCTCATGTTCCCTGGCCCTTTTCAATTCTTTCACCCTGAAACACAGACAGACAAGTGACCATGACTACAACATCCATGACAAGTTTCTATTGACAAGCTCATCATGACATCAGCCTAACAGTATCACACCATTCAGCACAGATCATCAGGAACTAGAGCTGGTCTGGGAAAGAAAATGTCGGTCAGGATTCATTTGAACTTTACCACATTTACAGATGAAGTGAAAAATACTTGAAGTTAATACATCGAGTGGCGTGTGCTATTACAAATATGGAACAGGAAATGTTGCTAACTATAATCTGTATAGCAACAGAAGTTGATCAACTTAATTCATCTGAAAACAGAAATAACATAAGTAACAACCATATTCCACAGGTACAGAGTTGTCAGTATTCCTTTGATAGTTGCAAGTGAACAAATATCATTCATTCCAAACTTTAAGGATAAGGATGGCAGCCTTCATCATCTTCTTATAAATCATTAGCTCAATGATGAAAAGCATGAATGGTTCCGCTAAAGGTTTGAGAGGCTGACAGGAATCAGTTCTTCCTCATGGGAGACTAGAGAAAGTCAAACAGACCTACTCCCAAGACACTCACTACATATTTGTTTGGCTGACACACTGGTCAAGGCTGAGGAGAGGTTCCCAGTTTGTGGACTGAAAAACCCATCTGAAATGTTCAAATGTACACAATATGCATTGTTTAGCAGTTTACAAAAGAAGAACACCAGAAGTGGGCCTGGTGTGGCATAGCAGAGGCATGTGTCCAAACAGCGTATGAGCGAAAAGCGGTCAGCATGCCGAGTAGACAGTACGCTTTACCTGTAAAGTGATTGTAACACATCCACCACCACCAAAAGGTAAATACTGTGACACTTATGTATGGAGGAAAGGCAGAGTATGTAGATGCATGGCTATACGCAGTATGTAGAGGTGTGTGTGTGTGTGTGTGTGTGTGTGTGTGTGTGTGTGTGCGCGCGCACCAATGTGCTGCTTCCTTTCATGCTGAGCTGGTGTGCTCCCTGGAGGTGTGAGTCCATTACAGCTCTGTGTTATAGCTCCAACGGGTGGCACATCCTATTGTTTGCTTTTTTGCGGTGACCTACATGCTATCATAGCACTGTAACCTATATCATACGTAGCAGACAAGTCTGCCATCAGAAGTGGTTACAACAACAATCTTACTCTGAAAGCACAGTAACCTGCAGTATTTAAGTACAGTATGACTACCCACTCACATGGGTATGGTAGATATGGAAAAGAGGAATAGTAGGTCATATGAATGTCAACAGCAAGCACATTAAGATGTAAAAAAAATTTGTGTGGAAAATAATCAAAATAACAGTTCTAACTTCTATATATGCTGTTGGGAGCATTTTCATACACATCGGGTGTGTAAGAAATATGTTTTGTGATAATGTGTCGTTGAACCAGTGACCATGTTACATCCAGCAGTACTGACAGTTTGAGTAAAGGGACATTAGAGGGGGTCAAGTCCCCCTCCCAGTCTGTCAAGTGGCTAGAAACAGGACACACAGCCAGTCAGACAGACAGACAGCTACTTGAGAAAATAGCTGGCCCATAGCATGCCTAAAGGTAGAAGAGCAAGGCCCAAAGTTGTCACCACTTGACATGCAACAGAATAAAACATGATCGAGAAAAAAACCTCCCGTTCTCTCAAACTGGTATCTTCATAACCACACAAAACTGAAATAACAAATCAAAAACAAACATAAAAACAAACAAAATATTTCCAAGGAGAGAGAGAAAGACAGAGATAGAGAGAGACAGAGAAGTGGCCTGTTAAGTGTTGCAGTGATGTTGTCATTCATAAGCAGTGGTTAGTTTAAGAGTAAGATAGGTTCTGCTCTAAATCTGAGCTTCTCAGTCCACCTGTGGCTCCAGTCGGCAGCCTTCATGCAAGCAGGCATCAAGCAACAGTGATGGAGAGAGAGGGGGGGGGGATGGTGGAAGAGAGAGAGAGCGAAAGAGAGAATGAGAGTGAGGGAGAGAAAGTGAGGGGCAAAGCCTCAGGAGGAGATAATTGTATTATTAAA
>OMLI01090369.1:5593-26224 GCA_900302605.1 Rondeletia loricata | reverse complement strand
ATGAAACTCAGTGATTTAACAGCTCTTGTGTTTCAGTGATATTTACAGAAAAGTAATGACTTTCAATTGATTATTTTAGAGTATTTGTCTCACACAAGTGTGGAGCATGACTTTAAATATGCACCATGCAAATTATTACAATTCATGAAACAAAACTGTCCAAAGATTACTTTACACTGTTTTCTTCTGTCATGTCATATTAGACAACTTCACTGAGTTTACCATACTGAGTGTTTCAAAAGTAGTTATGCAATTTTTATTAATAATAATAATGAAAAACAAAATAATTTTAGTCATTTTTAAAGTAACTGAAACCGCATTTTGAGAGCATCTTCCATAATGTGGTGCATTTCCTGTTGAAACAGGATATTTGGGCGGGTGCACACCGTTTTCAGATTGAACGTGCCCCAGTTTTATTTGATGGGATGGGCGGGATTGTTCAAAAATCTGTGATGGTTTTATTGGTTGGAATTTTTATGTACGCCTCCTGGTACACAGTGTACTGTACACAATGAAGTCCCCACTAAAGATTTTCCAGGAAGTAAAAGTAATGAGATTTGGATATAAAAACACAATAAAATACTTTTTTTTGGGTCATAAATTGTCAAATCGGTATATTTTATGGTGTATAGGTGTATTTTTTATTTCAGTGTGACTTTAACTTATTTAGCCCTTTTAATAAAATAATTAAACATTAAATAGTCCGTAAATAACGCACCTGGAAACGGAAAATATTCAATAATACAGTGAGCATTACTAATCTATATATAAATGTATACCTACTTACTTTTGAAACACACAATATATTATACGTTTGTGTCGTTTGTTATTGGAAATATGCGTCGCCTCGCCTCGCCTGCGGCCTTTCAGCGCAGCAGTGCGCACACCAGATTTACCAGTGACGAAACCGGATTCATTTCTTCTTCTCTTCCTTTCAGAATCTTCGTGCATCTCTGCTGTGGTTTCAGTGAACGATTTCCTCGGTCACGAGAGTAATTTAGCAGATCGACCTTGTGTCTGCTTCAGATCATGCGACAAACGTTCAGACAGTCTGCAGACAAGTTTGGGATTCTATGATTCTGCCAAAACCAGCCACATTTATCAACCCAGTATGTAAAATCTAACTTTTAACTCAATGTCAGTGACTTCCTACTCCTGCTTCCGGCTAACGTTAAGTAGCTAATGTGTCGTGAAAATACCCTGTAATGTTAGAAGAAGAAGAGAAGCTGTAATCTGTACTGTGTTATGATTTAACGTTAACTGTCAGGTATTCTGTCTTACTTTTACGTATGTTTGCGTTTAGTTAACGTTGCTCTTTGATCTAACTTCAAACGTACTTCAGTCGTCTGACCACAGGCGACTGTACTTGTCAGTAAATTAACTGTTGTGGTTTAATGTGACAGCAAAAGCCTAAAACATGGAAGAACCCAATAGACCTCAGCGCAAGATGTCGACAGCAGGAGACAGTTTGTACAAGACCCTAGGCTTGGAGAAGGGAGCTTCTGCAGAGGAAATCAAGAAGGCATACAGGTAATGTTTATATACTAAGATGTATTAAGAATCAGGTTAATGAATCTCAACTGATTACGTAAAACCTCTACAGCACCTTTACATTCACACTGCGTTTAGGCGTTGAGCAAACATTTTCATCCAGCCCCATTTGTGACTTTATAAGGTGTTTCTGTAAATTTGGTATTATACACAGAAACCACAGAACTTGAATGAACTCCATTCAAGTTCTGTGACAGAAACACTCACTTTTTTCCAGGAAGCTGGCGTTGAGGCATCACCCCGATAAGAACCCGGACAATCCAGAAGCTGCGGAGAAGTTTAAGGTGATCAACAACGCCAACTCCATCCTCAGCGATGAGAACAAGCGGAAGATCTACGACGAGTACGGATCCATGGGCCTCTACGTGTCGGAGCAGTTTGGGGACGACAGCGTCAAATACTACATCCTCATGTCCAAGTGCTGGTTCAAGGTGAGAGGCATGCTGGGAGCTGGGCTGGAGTCAAGACAAGGACCGTAATGTTTTTCAAAACCAAGGTTTACGCTTCAAAGAAGGAGAGAGTTGTTTGCATGCGTGTATAGTTGGTATGTTGGTACAAATGACTTATATGTGTGTTAAAAGCAAAATCCTTTTTGTTTTTTTAATGGTGGCTATCTCGTTTTGGAGTGAAACTTCAGATACAAAAGTGCATACTCACTGACGTTCATTTCCTTTGCATTGTCTTAGGCGCTTGTGGTGTGCTGTAGCATTTTCACCTGCTGCTGCTGTTTCTGCTGCTGCTGTTTCTGCTGTGGGAAGTGCAAGTCGTCACACGACGAGGAAGACTACATCTATATGAACCCTGACGACCTGGAGGCGCAGATCAGAGCAGAGCAGGGTGGGGGTGAGTGAGACTTCGCTGTTTTGGATCCACATTAGCTGTAAACAAATAAATGAAAACCGACATGTTACAACATCACAATGACAGGATCGCACATTAAAAAAAGATTCCATAATAGATAATATATCTTGTGAATATTTGCTTTGCTGAAATATGAAATGAAATGTAACAAAGAGGTTAAAGCTGCACTAGGCAAGTTTGGACGTTGGCGGCTCCAAATGGCAGCGAGAGGTCACTGTTTGAAAAATGTGAACTTTAATACCCAGAAATAATCTAACGTGTTGTCAGTAAACTGCACTCGGCACACTCATGTTAACCAACCCGGCCGGTCTGTGATGCTTTATATCAAAGGATACCAAAGAGACGAGAGAGGCAAAAGATCTAATGTTGGTGAGTCCAGCTTTCTCTGGACGGAGCGCTGCTCTCTGCTGTTTATGAGACAGTTTGTTTTTCACTCTTAAGTTTTGATTTGTCTCTTCCTGTGAGTGGAGAAGTGTCCATTTTTTAACAGATAGGGTGGCTCTACGTCGTCTCAGTTAGGGGGGATGGGATGTTCTTCTCTATTTCAGCCCCAGTTTGTAATTTAGGCTGATAAGACGGGTGTATTTCCACAGAAAAACCTTGCCTAGTGCAGCGTTAACTAAATAAAACATTGAACACAGCAAGCCAGCTGTCTGTTGTGATTAACATTGGGAATAACATTATGCTGTGAAGCGAATAATCAAAGTTGCTGGCCCTGTTTTAAATTTTCAAGACTGGTGTTCTCTAAGAAAGCCTTATACTGAATGGCAGCCTGATGGAGGCTAAATCTGGCCTAAACCTTGGGAGATTGCTCGATTTATGTGTTTTTATCCAATACAGTGAGTTGTCGGGAAGTACCACGGGTTTGCTCAGTGTTTCATTTTGTTCCACAGCAGGTGACAATGTAACAGAGAATCAGCCAAGCCCTAGTGCTGCCTCTGACACTTCAGGTGAAGCTCGTGATGTTGTGTGACCCTAACCCTAACTGGCTGGACTTGAAGTGATGTTTCTCTTTTGCACAACATCTTCACTTTTTTAGCTCACATACCTTTTTGTAGGAGTTCATGATTGGGCAACCTCTAATACTGGTGGCCACCACAGGTCATTTACTTAAAACGTATAAATACCCTACTTGGTACACAAAGCAAAGTTAACTGAGGTGATATTTAATTCTGTCCCCAATACATACAGTACATAATTTTACTTGCCTGCAGTTATCATTATTGAGTACAGAGGGGAAACATGGGATGCTAGCTGTGAAAGATAAACAGGGCTTTGTGGAGGCTGCAGGTGCCACCAAAGTGAAATATTGATTTAAGGCGTTCGTTGTGCTGCTTATTAACCCTCTTTGTCAATCGTGTTTGTCAGTATCATGTACAATACTGTCTGTCTGTCTGTGGATCTGTTTTAACATTTTGCTCCATTCTCAAGTTGTTCATGCTTCCTAATGCCGTATAACGTACGATATCACGCGCTGTATTAACAACACTAAAATATTAGCTTCAATATACATTTATATTTTTCTCCCTTTGAAATGAAGCTTGGTTATAGATAAAAAAAACTAACATCTACCTTTGGCAGATTTTCCTGAGGATTTAATTTAAGAAGTATAGAAACTGTAGCCAGCAGTTTTTACACCCGCCTCCGTTCCCCCCTGCAGGTGAGAGCGCACCGATTGTGATTCAGCCCCATGCGACCAACGGCACCGCGGGGCCCGGCCAGCAGGAGTGAGTGGCGTTATCCTCCCAGTTCCCGGGGCTGCGTGATTAAACCATGTTAGCGTCAGCTGGCATGGCGATGAGTTTGAAAGTGGCTCGTCATGATTGTAAATGTGATTTCTGTGTCATGACTTTGAATGTGGTTGTTTTCCCCCAAAGACTGCGGCTGATATGCAGAAATTGTACTTGTCATCGAGGGGTCTTTGTTTACAGAAATCTAGCACCGATTTGTTTGTGCCATTGTTTTATAGTGCCAATTTTTTGTTCTTCCTAATGCTTAGGGGTTATCTTTGCTTCCATCCAATCGCATATTTATTTTTTTAAACTCTACTTTTCACTTATGGGCAAAATCCATACTGCCGTGAAAACCTGTCGAATAAATACAGATCAATGCCTATGATGAGTTCTTGAATGCTCGTTTTTCATGTGCACTTTAAACTCTGCAGTTCATTGTAACTGCTACCACTGCCATGATGGTCTGACAGAACACTTTGGCCCAGTCAAAGACACAAGATGGATAAAGTGTTACAGTATCTTGAATGCAACACGTGGGCTGGTGTAGGTTTTGGGGATTGTTGAGACTGTGCAGTCAGCACAGAGGCCAACCATTAGCCACTTTTCCACAGTGAGACCGAGTGGTTTATTTAGTCATGGATACATATCTAGAGGCAAAAAGGAATTGACCAGGAAATTATGTGCACACCCATAGATTCCCATCCGAACCGCATTATTTGTAGGTTGTTTCATCATCAGAATACCAAATTGTACTGTATATGTTGAAATTTCCTAGCTTGTTATGATGTTAACTGTCTACTTTTGCATATTTGGCTGACTTCACTGTAAATAGCCTAATGAGAATTAATAACGTAGTGATAACAGGCATTAAGAGAGACTAATGGCGTTGCTAGTTAGTTCGCTGTGCCCTGCAAGTACCCAGATGGCCCATAGTGTGTATCGAGAAGGCCAGCCCAAATTGTCTAATATGTTATTACACGACACTAAAGCCAAGCTGCCAAATCGCCTCTGTTGGGAATAAGGTGCAAAACAATTATGGAAATTTTGCTCTGTGTGAAATTTAGTGTCATAAATCATACAGGTTAGTCCTATTTGCCCTGGTGATGGGAGCAAGATGATTGATACGCCAAGTGCTTCTTTTAAAGACAATGTACTCTGCAACGTGTGAGATGTTTTATTGGCCGTAACTACAGTCTTGTGAAATTATGGTCAATATGGGAATTGTGTTTTTATGTACATTCAGAGATATATTTTGGATTGGAAGTTTAACTACAAATTGTCAGTTTAGCATATATGAAGATACAGCCTTAAGTTATGGCAAGTTTCATCGTGATATTTCAGTTGATTTCTTGCTTCATTGGTTTGCATTCCAGATGCATGTGTTCTGTACAGGATCAAATAGTATTGGCTCATAATTATTACCATTTGTTTTGTTCTTCTTGGAATACTAGATGGGTGGGTTTGCCACACAGGTCAAGACAATGTATTTACAAAGTTTAGACAATTACAGAAAAGTATTTGAAAGTCCGTTTCGTATAGTTTTCTGTGACTGATAACGTACTTGACATCAGAATTGTCCTTATGGAGTAAACCTCACCCGTCTGGAACTTCAAGCAGGATATAAAATAACGAGAATCATTTGTAAACACTGAATATTAAGTTTTCACTGGACTGAAGCTCTCGTGCAATACTCAAAATGTTTTCATTTCCTGGATAGTATAAAATAAAAAATTGTTCCATTTAACTGTTTTAAGTGCCTGTGAATACATTTAATTGGTATAAAGTGAAATCCTTTTAGGCTCTGAATCTTTCGATCAAAGATTAAAATGAATAACGATCCCTCTTTCTCTCAAAGAGTTCCGAACATTCCCAGATACCAAAGTTTTTCCAAACAGTTTGGTACTGTAAAATATATGTGTGTATGATCAAATAAACTTGGGTAATACTGTAAATGTGGTGGCCTCATAAATTGCCTTCCTCCAAGATGTATGCACATATATATCTATATGCCATTTGGAAATACAATCAGGTGTTTTTTTGTGTAGTTTGATGTTAGTGACTGTTTAGTGTTTATATGCTTGTAAATTGCTACCATAGTACCTGCAACACCTATAAGCCTATACACCTATGAGCTCAATGACCTGCCATTGGCTGCTGTTGCACTCCGCCCCTCACAGATAATATCAGTGGTGCTACTGTAGGCTTACACCTGTTAGAGCAGGTGGCAAGTTGTTAAGCTTCAGTTTGCTGCGGTTGAACTTAAAAGTTAGGGACTTATTGAAGTAGACTTCATGGAAAGGAAAGGGATTCTCACATGATGCTATGAAGGCCCTCGAATTATCAACCGATTTTGAGAAACACCATCTCATTGAGGGCCATTCCTCAACTTGCTCTGAGCCTCTTATGTGGTACGTTTTCATTATCTGTGTTTATGCTGTCTTACATGCTCATATTCAGCACAAATAGTTTTCATTTCATGGTTTCACTACTTCAGCTATCTCATGTATATCACTTATGGGTACATTTGGGAGAGATGCAGGGAAATGAACAGTTCTGCTGAGGGAATGAGATAGCCTTTCTTCTCCCTCAGGACATATAAGGGTGTGCTGGAGGGAAAATATTCAGACTCTACAACAGAGATTGGTGAAGATGCGTCCAGTGTTGACAGTGTATGTCAGTCTGACAGACACTGCCATGAGGAGGACACAGTGTCATGGTCTGAAAGTGAAGAGAGGCGCTCGGCCAAAAGGAAGCTTGTTATCGCCGGCGCTGTCAGCCTGGTCTTCATGTTGGGAGAGACGATTGGTAAGATGAAAGTCAATCAGCAGTGGTCAAAATTAGTCATTTGATTCCACTCACTATGCTTCCCTCTACAGCTGCAACCATATTGTAGGCCACACCATATGATGTGTGATATGTGATATGTATGTATGACAGCTTACTGTCCATGGTATATCCTGAACCTTTTCCCCCCCATTTATTTTTGGCTTTAATTCCCTGGACTGAGCAGCCCTTTAAAGGTTTTTACTGTATCTATATAAAGTCTATATGTGTGAGGGATCTGTATCCTCCGTCCGCTGCAGGTGGCTATGCTGCACACAGTCTGGCCATAATGACAGATGCAGCGCATCTTCTGACTGATTTTGGCAGCATCGCCATGAGCATCTTCTCTCTGTGGATCTCATCCAGACCTCACACAAAAACCATGACCTTTGGGTGGCATCGTGCAGGTATGATCAGAAGAACTTGAACTATCATTTTGTTTGACTGATTTACCCCAAAAAAAATTCGTATACACTTAATTTTGCCCACTTTTAATGTTGCGTTGTTTCTTGTTTTTTGTCTCATTTCATTTTGTTTTTTTTTCTTTTCTTTTGCCCCATTTTCTTTTGAATGTGTTTCCTATTTTTATCTCCTTATATATTTTGCTATTCTTGTTTAGATGCATTCCCGTAAAGCAGATTGTAAACTCCTCTTCTTTTTGTCGCATACAGATAATAACATGTTTTTGTCTCTTGGTAGACGTACTCAGTTACTGTGTTCAACAGAGATTCTGGGCGTGCTGCTGTCCGTTCTGTCTGTCTGGGCTGTGACCGGGGTGCTGGTGTTCACAGCCATACAGAGGATCATTGAGGACGACTACGAGATCCACAGCCAAATCATGCTCATAACCTCGGGCTGTGCTGTGGGTGTCAATGTCCTGTGAGTACGAGGTCCCTTTCTGGTTTGGCAGGAGTGTTTCCTTAAGCCCACGAGTGTTTTATTGCGAGGGTGGTCAGCAGTGATTGGATGGTCTTCTAAAAATAGCCTTGACTTTGTTTTATTTAGAATGGCCCTCATCCTCCACCAGCCCGGCACCTCGCACGGCCACAGCCATGGATTTCCCTACAGCCGGCTGCAGGGGGATGGGGAGCACCGGGGTCACGGCCACGGCACCGCCAGCGTGAAGGCAGCCTTCATCCATGTGGTAGGGGACCTGTTGCAGAGTATCGGGGTCCTGCTGGCTGCCACCATCATCCACTTTTGGGTCAGTGTCAGCACCAGTTGCAGAACAGAACCACTAAAGGGGTCTGAACATCTCTGTTATGAAGTTAAAGATGATTGACTCAAGGAGCTGAAAATCCGAGGGGTGTAATATTAATTACTGTATACCTTTAGTGTTTCATCTCCTTCATAACTAACAGGAACATACATACAACCCCGTTTAACAACCAGCTCAGTCCTCAAAAGACATCACAGCATCATTTTATAATCTACCTTCAATTCTGTATGATCCACAGCCTGAGTTCAAAATAGCAGATCCTATTTGCACCTTCCTGTTCTCTGTCCTTGTTCTTGGAACAACACTCACAGTCACAAGGGATTTGTTCAGAATACTCATGGAGGGTAAATACACATTTTGTTTGCTATGTGACATTATCATAAATAAATACAGTTCACCTATTGGTGCGTTCTTGTTGTTGAGTTGACACTTTGTCTCTGCAGGCTCCCCTCGGGACATAAACTTCAACACTGTGAGAGAAACGCTGCTGTCTGTGAGAGGCGTCAAGGCTACGCACAATCTGCACATGTGGGGCCTCAACATGAGTCATTCTTTGCTGTCTGTCCACGTGGCCATAGGTGGGCTCTCACACCTGCAAAAACACTGCTGAACTCTACTGAACACAACTGCACCTCGTCCCAATCCAAGTATAGAGGCTGAGATGTACAGCAGAGTTTTGAGACTTTAGGATTAACATCAATACATCTGCATTGTGTATTATCTTAAAATTCTATATCTTTTCTACCCGAGGTCTAGAGTACCAGACTTGAGCACTACAGCCCTGCATTGAACTCCATATTGCAGTATAGCTCAACATAATAGTAGGCCTACATGTTAGTTCCTAAATTTAAGAAATGGTTTTTGACTTTTTTCCCCCTCAGAGGACGATGCCGATACACAGATTGTCCTCATGAAGGCAACAAAGCTTCTCCGGTCTGAGTTTGGCTTCTCCAGCATCACAGTCCAAGTGGAGCGTTACTCAGAAGAAATGCTCCACTGCACACAGTGCCAAGCCCTCACAGACTGAACGAGTGAGTGTGGCGAGAGATGGATCAATATTGATAGGTTAACGGACTTTTTGTGGTCACAATATGGGGTAATTACTATTGACACAATCGATGGTCAAAGACGGTTTATTTAAGATAATTTTTAACCCCAGTGGCACAGACGTCATATTTTTGTGTCACAGAGACATTCCATATTGTTTCTCCCTCTCTAGAGGCCATACAATGATTTGAACTGTGCAATGAGTTCAAAATCAGATATAAAAATGTGTGTACCAGCAAATAGCAGACTGTCCAAAATCCATATTTGTAAAATAAGTTGATGTTCTTGGTGACTGTTGAGCTCAGGGATTAGAAAGCTCCTGTTTCATTCAATATTGAGTTTTCTATCAAGATAAACAAAGGTCAACCTCAGGCGAACCATAAAGATTTGTCTGTCTCTCTTGAGAATAAAATGTGTGGTTTAAATGTCTAAAGCTTGCACCTCCATTTCATTCATCAACAAACAGTTACGTTTGTTCATATCTTAGAAGCAGAGTTTCATTGTTGTAGCTTTAAAGTAATAATTTGCAACATTTTCATATAAATAAATGTTTACTCTCTATCACCATGATTCAACCTATATCCAGTCCATGAAAGCTCTTACATTTGACACCCGGTGTCTGGTAGGTCTTTCACAGGAAAAATCCTGTGGTGCACAGGAAGTGATGCTTTTTACATTTCCCGCAGCAGCAACAGCGGTTTTTTGGAATAAACAGAAGAGGAACTGGGTAGTTAGCATGAGCAGTGATAGCCACCATGGCTGAACAGACAAACGAAAGAGCGCCACCTACAGAAACTCAAACTGCATCAGCTTAAAATCCAGGGGGAAATACGTCACAGTGCTGGACACACTGTTTGACTGCAAAGTGATCTCTGTGAAGTACAGTGCAGAAACACCACAGCAATGACCGCTTAACACCAAAGATGTCAACAAAAATAAAATGGCAACAAAAAAAGCGGGATCTTGCTGATTACCATTTTAAAGCAGAGGCTCAGTGTAGTGGTGTAACCTAAATAAAAACATGGCCGTACATACCTGGTGCATTTGGTTTGCAAGATAAGGTGTGTAGCTGCTTTGTTGTTGCAACATCAGTCAATTTATTTCAATTGACAATCATGGTCAGATGGAATATACTTCCTCAAACCGTACAGACACATAATAATTTGGCATACAGTATGTACAACTACATGTTAACTACAGGGATGTACTGAAATAATCTGTTTATATGAGCACTGGAATATAAGGCACACAAATATGGAATTGTTCTTAATAGGCAGACATTTTTCCTATAGGGGCTTTCTACTATTTCATCTACTTTTTCATATGCTTTTATGACAGTTTACTGAATGACACAGTAGAGCACCACAATAAACTCAACACAACACATGGCATGATACATTCCTACAGCTGATGGACCAGGTCTAGGCCAGGCGTCCTTTGGACTTTATCCGGACGGCGTTTCCCAAATCTTACTAATAAGAATATGTAAGTTCAATCGTTAACCAATGAACAAAGGATGCTAGAAGATCCTGGTGTTAACATGCTTTCGGGAAACCGGTCGCTACTCTGCCCTCACAAGGTGACCGTCTCTAGTGGGTCGGCTTTGGGAGGCCGTCCTTCCAGTACTTGGCGTAGGCCTCCTGGAACATGTTGTTGCAGGGTATTTTAGCTCCGAGCTTCGAGCAGATGAGGAAGGAGCCCCCCATCTTCCGGTGGAGGGAGTAGGTCTCCTCTGGAGGCGGGGTGAGTCGCTCCCTCAGCATCACGGGGATGAGGCTGTGGATCCTCTCAGTGGTGCTTTGGGCTCCAAAGTCAAAAGGCTGTGTTGAGGAAAAGGCCTCCCCGAGGATCATCACTGCATCCACATGGGCGTTCTCCATCGCCTTACAGGACATCAGCAGTTAATAAACAATCTTTAAAGGGCAATAAGTAAGATTTTTACTTTTTACTAAATGACCTTCGGGGGGTTCTTGATCAATACCAGTAACTCAATGACTACTTTACCAGATGAGGAGAAAAGTTTGATCAATGTTGTTGCAATTACAACTGGTCGCCAACAGAGGTCAATAAAGGTCATAATGCCCCTTTAAATGCTCATTTCATAATAATAATAATAATTGATTCAATTTATATCGCGCTTTATACAAAGCTCAAAGCGCTCACAATGAAGGGGGGAAACTCACCTCAACCACCACCTATGTGCAGCACCCACCTGGATGATGTGTTGGCTACCACAGATGGCGCACAGTACACTCACCACACATCGGATACACAGTGGAGAGGAGAGGAGTGAATGAGCCAATTAAGGAGGGGGATGATTAGGCGGCCAGGTGTTCACTGGCCTGGGTGGGAATTTGGCCAGGACACCGGGTTTACACCCTACTCTTTTTGAGAAGTGCCATGGGATCTTTTATGACCACAGTGAGTCAGGACCTCGGTTTTTACCGTCCCATCCGAACGACGGCAGTCACTATACAGTGCTTTGTCCCCGTCGCCGCACTGGGGCATTCATACCAGCCATGTCCATAGGGCAGATTACTCCCTGCTGAACCATCAACACCACTTTCCGGTGGTGCCACTATGGGGACTCGAACCCACAACCCTTCGATTAGGAGTCCGGCGCCGTACCCACTAAGCCACACCACCGGATAACTAAGCATTTCAAACACCAAGTAAATTTTTGGTTTAGAAAGTTAAGGTTCTGATGGTCTGGTTCTTCATCAGCAAATAATAAACAACTAAAATCATAATAATTAAAGTTAATTTATGGTTCAGCGAGGTAACGTTTCAGCTAGTATGGTTCTTTGCTTTATAGGACATCAATACGCAACCATTAATTAATAGCCATTAATAGTCAAACTTTCATTAATTTCATAGTAATTAGGATTTTTGTTTAAAGAGGTCAAGTTTCTGGTTCTTCTCACCTTTGACTCATAGCCTGTGAGGAACTTCATTTCTCTGGATCTCTGCAGTACACCTTCTCTGTTTTGTTCTGCAGCTGCCTTGATAACCTGATGACAGAAATGTAGGGTCAACAAATGAAAAGTTTCATTCCAAAATGAAATATCCACTATTTGAAAAAAATAAAAGAAATAAAAAAGATTGTAAAAGAACACAAAATTTCACAAAATGTTTCCCTGCATGAAAGTACAGCACATTATGGGCCACTGTTAAGGTTATGAGTGATTTTAAGACATTGACTTACAAAACAGTTATGTTTTTGTTGATATAATCATCTGTGTTTTTGAAATTTTCCAAAATGGACATACGGTATAGTAAATAGAACGAAACAGAAAGAAAGGCAAGCTTGGGGTTATGAATTGTTGATTTTTCTAAATAAACATGATAGCAACTACTTTCCTAATGGTCCTGATAAAATATTTCTTGTGAAGTAAGACACATTTCCAACCAATGTAAGAGTTAAGTTGATCTTTTCTTTGTTGGTACAGTATCTCACCTCGATGTAGATATCAGTGAAACTTTTATCAAATCCTCGTGTTGCCCCAAAATCTAATAGAGCAACCTGAAACATGGAAGAGGAAAAACAGACTTCAGTGAAATGGGAAGTATCTATATATGCAAATTAACTGACAAAGGCAAACTTACCTTGTGAGTTTGTGGATCAAAGAAGAAGTTGGACCAGTTTGGATCAGTCTGCATATACCTGAACTCAAAAACCTCCCTCAAGCATAAAATCAAGATTTGTTCACAAATCTAGTGGAAGCCGAGGAGAGGATGGAGAAAAGAATGGAGGGATTACTGAGATGTAATCAAATATGATGGCTATACACGGTGCTCCTGTGTATAAGTATATCGCTTTATGTTGAACTGTTGAACTGGGTGAAATGACAATAAAATATTGAGAAGTACAAAATATGATGAGCAACATGGTGACTGTTGGAAGTAAGCTACGATGTGCTGACATGACTCCAGGGTTTTAAAGGTGGCATGTCTCAGCATGTGGCACATCACCCTGAACACTTCCAAAGTAGGCGACGTCTTGGCAGTGCACGGGCCTGAAGTTTACTGTAAGTGGTGTGGTGGGCATACCTCGTTCCTGAGTTCCTGAGAGAGGTCATTGGCCTGGTCCAGAGGGAAACCAGGCACCAGTGTTGTGGTGAGGACATGCTGGCTGCTCAGCTCGTCAATCACATCAGGCACGTAGAAGAAAGGGTGATCCTTCATCAGCTCTCTGGGACACAAACAGCAACGAAGTGAAAGGGCACTTCTACACAACCAAACCCCCAAAACTGTGATCAAAATGTCACAGAAAAGAGCGCCACCTACAGAAACTCAAACATCATCAACAGAAAATCCAAGGAAAAGACGTCACAGTACTGGAAACACTGTTTGATTGACAAGTGATCTCTGGGAAGTGCAGTGCTAAAACACCACAACAAGTCCTAACTAAGACAAGGTGATTGGATCCGAAAGTCAGCCAACATAGGAAGAATGAGTGTGAACAACTCACTGGAATTTTTTGGCACATTTCGCCTCCCTTATGTAATCGCACTCAAGCGCCAGCTCACGGCTCATAACCTCAATCAGGTGCTCAGGAAACAGACCTGTCAATAGAGGGCACAGAGCAAGTGGGAATAAAATGAAAATCATGACAGTCTGAAAAATATTCGAGCTGCATGTATAGCTTAGTATATCGAAAATGGCAGAGGTTATCAAGCTTAGACAATAGCGACAGTTATCATAAAAATGATAAAAACCGTACAACAATGTTACCTTCAGGCAGCGCATTGCTTAAACTCAGAACAGCCATGATATTATTCACGTCACTGTTGATACTCTTGGCAACTCCAGGGTACTACAAGAAAAGGCATGACTATGTTTTTTTTTTTAAATCGTTGTATTTTATCACAGTTTCCCCCCCCCAATTTGCTTCTACGTTTTATCACTGTGCAAATAGACTAAACTATTCTCACCTGAATCTTCATGGCTACGTCTCTGCCGTCCTTCATCTTTGCTAAATGCACCTGACCAATAGATGCAGCTGCAAATGGCTTCTCTTCAAAGTACTGCAGCTTGTCCCTCCAGTTTGGGCCAAAGTCACTGCTAATGGCTTTCTGCAAGAGAAGAGAAACTGGCTTATCGATTAAACGGATTACAGAGTTTGCTTAATTAGCAGCAGCTCTCCATACCATACCATCGTCTGTTTAGTGGGCATAAAGTCCGCACTCTGTCGAACACGCTCAAAGATTTTGGCCAACTGAGGGTTGATAAATGCATCATCTGAGAGGGCAGAAGGAAGAAAACAGTAGAGGAACAGAGTGAAACAGACACCAGTTCTGTATACCAGTACACCAGTTCTGACATACTCAGACAATAAGCATACCGGCTTGATACTAGCTATCGGAAATTCGTTTTTAAAGTGCATGCATTGTTGAAAACAGGAAAATATGGCACATGATGTCAAGCAAGATGAAACTGCATAACGGCACTGTAAGTATGTTGTGCAAAGACAACAGACTACAGTGTCCTACAGCCTAAACTGCCTGTCATTTTCCAAGAGCAAATTTAGGCCTGGCTGCCTACAATAGCACGACTGGTATGTCACTTATTGTGTTCAGCTGGCCCAAGGTTTATTTTAGGTGATGACATTTCCCTGTTGGTCCAGGGATCTTGTTTGCCACAGAGTTTGGGCGAGAGAGAGGATGAAACATTGGAGCTTGTTGGGAAGTTGAAGCACCAGTTGACTGTCTCTGTATACGTTTGGTCACTGATGAATGTTGAATGTTTATTTGTACAGAAATATATGTAGTTTGCTGTCCATAGTATGCCTTTGTACTGTATGTGAGGTCCTGTTATGTCAGTATGTACTGTGAAGCAGTGTCACCAAAGATGAATTCCTGTACATTTTCTTGGCAATTAAAGTGATTTTGATTCAATTGAGTACATTTTTGGTCATTCCTCACCTTGAATGCTGAGCATCTGTCCAAGTTTAAGTGCAGCACCTCGAACTTTGCATAGTGTCCGGACAATTCTTTCGGCGTTGGCTTCTGAGAGGAAGGCACTTGAATCCAGTATAGCTTTTTTATCTCCTAAAAAAAACACGTATCATTCAGTAGGGATGCTATGATGAATCGGCTACCGATCTGATCGCCATTGGCAAATACTACTGGAAAACACTTTTTAATGTGAGATCAGATATTGGCCTAGTGCAACCCTCCAATCCAGTGTTGTGAAGCAGAATAAGCCACCAAGTAGTGAGGTAGCAATGCAATGTCATCTTCTACTAGAGATAAATGTTCCATTAACCACCATCTATCAGTCCAGGATCTTATTCATTTACTGGCAAGACATTTTTTGCATTGTCATGCAAGAGCTTTTTGTAACCCGAGTCCTATCTATTTCCCCAGTATTTATATAATGTATGTTACAAATCAATACATATTGTTTATTATGTAACATAAGCTTTTGGTGATCTAGGATTTGAAGCTAATTCCACTGTTTCACTCACTGTAAGTTCCTCTGTATAAGAGCCTCAGCTAAATGCATGATATGTAATATAAAGTGTAAGTGTGTTACCTTACTGTAGTTACTATAGTCTCTTGACATGACCACACACAACCCAACGTGAAGAGTCACCACATTAGCCTTCATAATACTACATCATATTAATACATAATACACACGCCCCCTTCATAAAACAAAACACTCCACCTTGCTGTTGGGGCTTTAAACTCTTCTTGGCCACTTCAGCAATCGCCCCGATGCCAAGTCCAACTGCCAGACCTGCAGAAAGATCAAATGTATCTTAATAGACTTAGACAGATAGTCATTTGAAAAGGGAAATATAAATGATCCACCTCTAAAGCAAAGCAATGCCAAGCTTTTTTTATGAATGCCATGCACAGCCTAGCACCCGAAACCCCACAGCCCTGCACTTATCGCTGTTTAGATCCGATAACAGTAGCAACAAAACACGCAAACGTCGCTCCGTGCTGGAGAACATGTGATAAGAGCAATCAGTGACTATCTCTAAATTCTCAGAGCAACATTCAGAGCCCTTGAGACTTTCAGGCGCAAACTTACACCAAGGGGTAGGGGAAGTGTGCTACCCTTCGATGCTGACAGTTGACAACAGATCTGATATTATTTGGGTTCTCAGGCAAGTCAGAGGAGCTGGCGGTCAGGCATGTCCCAGTTTGACTGCAGATGTTGTGTTTTTGATGTGGTAATTTGTATTATTTGTATATTTATCTTTAAAAAAATGTTTTACTAGAGAGGGCGAGAGCCTACGCAATTGCTCCACCCCGCTGGCGGGAACTACATTCCCAAGGCAAACTCCTCCTAAGCATTAACGTCGTCCACGACTGCTCCAGTTCTGTTCAGCGTATCGTTGCGGATCGTTCCTTGTTTGGGATTATTTTGAGCTAAATAGTCTGAATTCAGATTGCTGCTGAGTCTGCTGGTGAATTTCATTTGTGCATCATGAAACCAGGTGGGCGCAACTTTAAGTTATTTGAGGATGTATTGAAAAATGTATGTAAATCGATTTAAAAAAATAATTAATGATTTCTTGTTTGTATTACACAATAGATGTTGCACTTCTATCATTATACTTTTAAAAAATACTAAAACTGATACTAAAACTGAAACAAAATCAAAACTAAATTAAAACTAAACATTGGTTTAAAAAAACAAACACAAAAAAATACTAAACTACCAAACCCACACTGAAACCAAATAAAACAAAACTGAAATTGAAATAAAAATGGAAACTAACAAAACTATAATACCCCTGCTGGTGGTGAGGAGACTTCCTGTCCATTAGGTAAAGCAATATGGAAGATACTGTTTTTTAACCTTTATTTTTCATGGGAACGTTTTTTATTTTTGCTGAGCATGCATGTTCTTTTTAAGCGGTGCAGCCGCTTCTATAGGTGACATGTGTGTCCGTGTGTGTGTCCGTTCGTAGGATGAGATTTAGACCAATCAGGAGTAGCCCATGCGTCCAGTGCACCGCTTACTTCACCACCTGGGTGTGATTCTTCAGCACCACTCTGCTTCACATTCACACAGTTACACACATTCACACCTAGCAGCCGCCCAGGACAGACACCGTAATGTAATGTTGGCTACGGAGCCACTCAAAATTGGAGCAACCGGGGGTCAAGTGCCTTGCTCAAGGGCACATGGACAGCAGGTGTTGAAGGAGGGGAGAGTGTTACACATTCACTTTCCCTGCCCAGATTTCCTGGGGATTCGAACTGGCAACCTTACGGTCACTAAGAGGAATATGAGAGTAATAGTGTCACACTTCTTTCATCATGATCTAAAACAGGAAGTGGAACATGACAAACCATAATGCACTCGACGATGATAGCGTACCTACCTCCAAAATTGACCAGTCTCCCTAGTCGTGTGACGGGCACCTTCCGCTCTCTGGCGCTTTCACTGAGCTGGAATAAAAGGAAACACGAAATTTAACTCGGAGAACAAAAGACGAATACAACTGTTCCTGTGCAATGTTGGCATTGGACAGGAAGGGTTATTCTAAAAGATGGATGTAACCACGTAGTCAAATATGGAGCATTGATCAATACTAATCAAACACTGATAAGAGGTGTTAAGAGCGGGTACCACTTGCTTATGTTGCTTGGAGTCATTTTTCTTGGCGTTTCTTGCTTTAGCAATATCCTCTGATGTCAGCCTTCCTACTGTGGAATTGTCCTGGTTAAATAACCGTGTATGTCCAGAGAATAGTCGACTTGACCAGTCCCTTTGGTACTTGAGCCGCTCGGTACTGGGTCTTCCAACGCAGGTCCCCCGTCCAGCATTGACCTTTTCAGAGGTACGGAAACACGCTCCGATGGTTGAGTATCTGTGAAACGCTGCTGTTGTGGCTCTGTGGACGCAGACATCTTGCTGTTTCTTGAACGTCTCCTGGATGAAAAAACAAAACATGAGTCACATGAGCATGTGTGTTTACGTTTGCCCTGTCACCACAGCATTACTGCACTGAATTAGGGACGATCAATATTGTCCACCTCCTATGTGATGGAGGTGCGTTAAGAAGCTGCTAAACCACCGAAGATTCCCCTTAGCATGAGTTTCAATGGAGTTTCAATAGAGTTTGTGTCCCATGATGGTCTAAATGTAGTTTGAGAGGCTTTACCACCCTGCAAAGAATACAATTCTGGGGGAAACACTGAATACTTGTTATTTTGGGGGAATTTTCAGGCATGAAAACTGTCCAATATAAATTTACAACACAAAAATATTGGTATCACTCGAACCCTACACTGAAAGCTTTGCAACAGATCTCCACTCTTCAGCTATTTCTGCAAGAACATCATTCGTCTCACAAAACAGATGCTGCTGTCGTGGCGTCGATTAGGTCACGGTGGTAGAGAGAGAGAGAGAGACAGAGAGAGAGAGAGATAAGTTATCCCAGTTGCATGTTAGTGAAACTCGATCCCGTGCCGGGGCAGGATGACTGGTAGATCACGTTTGAATGCTCACCCTTGCTGAGCTGGTGGCGTGATGGAAGTTTACTAGCCTCTGGCCTCTGATGCAGTGCAGGCCATTTGTTTGGGTCCTGCTGGCCACCTGCTTCACCCAGGCCAACCCCCTCCGGACCACCCTGTCACCTGTCATGCTGTTATCCTGTCCAAAAATAACAAGGAGGGGTGGGCTGATTGTTTTGCACAACAGATTGTTTTAGGTGCTGATGTGTACAGTAATTGTTGTGCTGTGCAAAGTTGGATTTCAGCCACATGTAGGTGACTGATGCATGAGACAGGAACTCATTATATGCGTGACCATCAGTTTATGTTTCCCTGCTTGTCTTAAGCCTGGGATAGAGCTTTACTCCATATCCGCCATACTGTGGCTTGCCTTAGAAAAACAACCTAATCAAATACTGATAATAGTGCAATATTAACTTAGCTGGCTGTGTGATAAGGAGAGCAGAAAGGCATTAGCATGCACGAAAAAGTAACACTGAAAACAAACAAAAATCAAGTACATGATGTTAAGATTGATTTCTCTGTCTGATATTAAAATATTAAAGTGAGAGAGGAAAAGTGAAGTTCTACTCACCAGTAATTATAACATTGAGGACACGGACGCCTTGAAAGCAGAAGTTGTCTCAGCTCCGACCTGCATGTGGCCTTGAACACGCGCACTGGGAAACAGCAGCGCGAGCTGACGTTCACCTTGATCTGACTTGACACAGTTCCGTGCAGACGCTTCTACTACGAGGGGGGACAGAGTGAAGGACATGCAAATGTCCCAGAGCTGTCCCGTGGGGAGTTTAATAAACACGGACCAATGAAGCAAAGTTCAGCAACATCTCGGAGTATCAACAAACCTCCCAGTGGTTGGAGAGACTGTCAGTTTCTCAACATGCTATGATGACGCCTGACGTCCGGACACATGCTGCCTTCAGGTGCTACCAGGAATATCGGAATTTCGAGCAGACCGCACATGAACGACCCAAAGAAATTGACATTTTTAGGCTGGTATTTTGTGCTGATAGTCAATATCTTTAAAACTGACCACTTTCATGCCCCATAATTTTATTATTGACACGGTGGGAAAGCCTCAGAACCGTCATTTAGACCATCATGGGACACTAAAACTCTCCACTGAAACCCAGACTAATACAATTCTTTTAGGAGGGTTAGCAGCTCCAGAAGGCAGGGTGACACACCACACCTATTCAATGGTAGGGGAAACTCTGGTATATATTAGACCTTTAAATGAAGACTGAACCGATGTATTGGTCTAACTCCACTCTATCAATTTTCTACCATACAGGAGAAGCCCAGATGTGACGTGTGTTGAAGAGGAAAATAACAGAGCATAGAAACTGATGTAATGTAATCTTTGACTTTATTTTTATGTAATACAGTTCCTTTGTAAATAATTTGTATTGTTGTTTCTATTTTCACTCCCTGATTATCGTTTTCTTTGACATGCACATACAACAACTTTTGGTTGAGAAATTAATAGCAAGTCGTATTTACAGTACTACTTCAGATATCGGAAGTAGGAGCTTACGAGCAGCACTTGAAGGCAGCAACACTCCACATCACTGTTTTAAGTTGCATTCGGGTGATATGGGACTGATCGTGATTACGAGGAGCCATGTCGTAGATACGACGTGCTAGCATTCGTGTGCATTTCAGCTCGGACCAAAACAAACAAAATGGAGCTCCGCAAGAAAGCTTAGCTTAGCTTGCATCAAGGACTCTACAACACCTGTACTGTGCTGTATACTGCACTGAAGAATCCTTGGCTTGCATCCGGACATAGCTTTACCTGTGCTAGTTGCTTATGGCTTACGTTAGCCTACCTAACTTTGTCAATATATAAACGTTTCGCAAAAATGATATTGTAGTAACATTAATTATATCAGACACATGTCCATGTCCAAAG
>OMLI01090361.1:12297-25817 GCA_900302605.1 Rondeletia loricata | reverse complement strand
TCTATATTGCATTGATGGCTAATTAGGGTTGAAAATAACACACACATTCTAAAAGTATACGATTTTGCATAAGTTGGGGGAAAAAATACTTTTGTAGTTTGTTCTCAAATTAAATCTGCTGACGTTGCCTCATTCACCAGCGAGATGCCGCATACCGCATCATGACGCCACGCCGTGGTTCTGGCACCCAGGCTTTGTTTGTGATATTAGTGCAGATAGGATTATGACAGCCATGATGGATGACATAATGGGGGCAGTGCAGCAGTCTCCAGAGCAGGAAGCCCGATGGCGGCGAGGGAGGTCAGGGCTGAGTCGCCGCTCTGCACATGGTCCGCCAGGAAGGACGACTCCAACGCTCCCGAGCCTCCTCTGAACACGGCGGAGCGGCAGAGGTGCACCATGGGACCAGGACCACTCGTCCCCGTCTTGTGCCTGCGAACACGTCCAAGACTAGCATTCTTCAGAGAGTGCGTAGGCTGACATGGACACAATGAAGCAGAAAATTAATTAGCGGTGCATATGTGCCGGCTCTTATTTGTCATTCTCAGGCAGTGTACGTTATCACCAAATACCCCAAGGTTTTGTCTCGCGGGTTGTTCTTCTGTCCGGGGACGGGAAAACAAAGTTGTGTAAGGACCTCTCGTTCTCTCCCGCAGTGCTTCTTCCAACGACCCCGCCTCACAGCTCACTGATGTCATTCCATTTAACAATTTGTAGGATGTTTTACTGATTGTATCGTGTTAAGCTCATTTTTTCGCTCTTGAAAGTTTTAGTTTTTCTTCTTTCCTTCACAGATATTTTCCTCAGCATGTTGCAGGGTGTCACGGAGAGGCCAGATAGTTAAAGTAAAGACAGCTCGGTTCTGAAGCGGTGCTCAAGAGAGACGTCTGCGTAATACCACCAGGCAGATGAATAGGATCTTTCAGTCTGCCGTGCTGTCAATCTGGATAGCTTTGAAGTGTGCCAACTTCACAAGAAATCCCAAACACAAAAGGGGGAAAAAAGATATGGTTGTTGTGGGGATCCGGCAGGGGAGAGAAAGTTGATGTCTGTATTCTACATAAGGACATTGACGCGGTTTCTCCCAAAACCTTTCAGCAGTAGCTTTATTTATGGGCCTAATGAGTAGCAGCCACGGAGCCGGAGGAAGAGGAATGGTTGAAATGATCTGTCACAGCGGAATTATTGCTAGAGCTGCTATTTCAATTTGCATTCGTAGATATTCAGACGGGTGTTTCGGCCAAAGTGCAGAGTTGTCAAGCAGGCATTGGATGGAAACTGAATCACTTAACCAGAGCGTCATTTTGAGTAGCCTGCAATTTAAAGACAAAATCCAGTCATCTTATTTCACACCATCACCTAAAACCAATTATTGATTAATTTTTTAAATCAAAGGGCCGAAGTCCAGGTTGCTCAGGTATTGACAGCTTATAGGAAATCCGATGTTGAGCACTCAGGGTTTTGACATTCAGCTGTCCAGACCGGAAGGTTCTGTAACGCCAACGGGGAAGCAAATGAGAAAACCTTTCACACCCCGCAGTGGCTACAGGGCGATAGAGGGGAAGGTAACAGTGGAGTAAGACCATTCCATTATTATTCAAATTAATGTTACAGGTGACATATGCAGTCAGCAAAATGGGGAGAACAAGAGCTCCGTGCTTGAGGCAGAGGAGGCAGAGGAACCTTTTCAAATTGCTGTAACTCCACAATAATTGAACAGTCGTTTTTTAGACCGCGCTCAGTCCTTCACATGACATTCATTACACTGGACTTAAAGGGGCACATTACTGAAATACAAAGCAGTTATTATGTACGTCATCTTACGCACTTGCATGGTTTCATTTTGTTGCCGTTTTGTTTGGCCTTTGAGAAATGGAAGACATTGAATCGGTGTGTTAATTACAGCTCAGTCAAATAAATGAAAAGCAATCAGCGTGGCTCAAATATACTGTTAAGCAAACTAGTTAAACAACAAACTATTTCCAAGATTTGTATTTGTATCTACTTGGATTTAACCCTCTGTCTTTATATACTGTTATCTGCTTTATAGTTTAATGTGATTTGTATGATGTCAAATGTTATACTGTTCGTGATTCCTATATCATGCCGACTGTACTGGTATTTGAAGCTGGTGATTTCAACACAATTTTCTAATGTGTTTTGAAAACCACTGAGTTTATCACAGCCATATAACTGGAACTATCTGAAACTAAGCCACTATTTTTGTGAATGAATAACTTACACACACTCTAGCAACCAAGTAGAGTTCAGATGCATTATATGTGAAATGCCCTTTAAAGAGTGTATCAAACATGATTTTAACTCAACAACAGTGGATATGTTAAATACTGATTCCCTGTTAATTGAAATTCCTCAATCCTCCTGTCAAATGAAAAGTTTCACATCATGTTTTACATCAAATCATCAAACTCACTTGAGAGTACACAAGGCCCTATTACTGGGAAATCCCAGCGTAATCCCTCAGAATTTGCTTATATATCACGGATTGATATCATTATGGGGTTTTGAAACTTTTGAAAACCAGACAGACAGAAGAGGGCGAGCCTCCAGGAAAATAAAACATTAAACACCACACCAGACAATCCTGTCAATGCCTTTTTCTTCCAAAGAACTCTGGCATTTAATCTGGCCGCACAATACACAGCAACACAGCATGAAGATCTATTAATATGTGATATTTGCCTCTTTGAATTATGCAGGGATGCTTGGCTTTTGGCCTTGTTATATTATGGTCTTTGTAACTGCAGGCTGAAATGCATTATTTGTACGTATATGAAATAGTAATAAAAAAACCTTATGATTCTAAGAGGCATTTGAGCCGGCTGGTGGTTGAGAGTCAATCCGACTGCCGGGTAATAGCATGACTTTATCAGAATCAGTCATTTTATTCGCAGAGTACATTAAATGTACTCCGGAGCTCGCATTCAGTGTAAGGAGAGTGCAAGACACACAACAGACAGCAGACTATATATTACTTTACTCGTATAACGGTGAAGCTACAATGTGCAACGTTTCACCTTGAGTCAGTGAAGTGTATTGTTAGTCCCGCCCTCCTCCTCTCTCAGTTGGTCAAGTTCCTGCCCCAACACTTGTCACTCATCTTGATGAGCTGTCTACCTTGAAAAGGCATCGAGCCCGAGGCTACCGGCATCCATAAGGCACTTAAGAAGCAGATGGTGAACGCAAGAAAACTGCAATACAAAAAAGCAATGTTGATGTTTCTTTTCTCACCTTGACAGCCACAGCCCAGCTCACCGCTAGCCACGCCCACAGCAAATGGTACACGCCCCCAAACTTCCCCAACATCATTGAGAAGCCAATTTCAGGCAAACGGGGGGATTTAGGCATCAACACACAGACAGACACAGACTGATAATGTAGAATATATCCTGTTCATTTATTGTTATTTTAATGTAAAAAAAGTTGCATATTGCCGCTTTAAACATACATTTATCTGTGCATATATGCAGTTATGTGTATATATATGGGAAAATTGTAAATGTATATGTGGTAAATGCATACATTTACCATTTACAACAGGCAATAGACTACATATACATTTATCTATCTCAAAATAGCCGCTCACATTAGCTTGAACAACCTTATTCTACAGAAATTGAAACTGTCCAGCAGCAATTAAGTCTTCAACTATCATTACATTCAACTGCGGAACAAGTTCTCCACACAGAGGGAAAAGTGCCCTCCATTAAATCTCATGACACATCTTCCCCTCCTGCGCTCCATTTCAAGAATATTATAACATAACTGATGTGGCCAGTCAGTCAAACACACAGGAGAGCATACTGTGGCATATCAAGCATCCCACAGAGGTTAACAGTTCTTATTCAGCCACGAAACGAAGTTTAATCATAAGAGTGGGGGGGGGGAATATTATTTAAGAATTGTACAGAAAGAGTATCGTTAACTAACTTATTCTGAATCCTGTCTATAAGACAAGATTAACTTTTTTGATCCCCAAGCTGAAAGTGGGTCATGCAGCAGCAAAGAATAGGATAAAGATAAAAATACAGTGAATAAAATACACAGAAAATGAAAAATACAACACCATGCTAACACAGGGCTCTTATGGGCTAGAAAGAATTTTCACAGTGTTGACTACTGACAGATTTAACATGTACATATGTTTACAGTTTGCAGTGTACGAGCATATATGCAGTAGGGTTCAACCGATATGGGTTTTAGAAAGACGATACTGATACCGATATTTTATGGCTAAAGTCGCCGATGTTTAATATCTTTAAATTTGAAAAGTATTCAGGTTTTCCCCAGAATTGTATTCTTGTCAGGGGGGGAAGCCTCTGAAACAACATTTAGACCATCATGTGACACTAAAACTCTCAAACCCAGATTGATGAAATTATTTTAGGATTAGCGGCTCTTAAAGGCAGAGTGACCCACCACACCTATTCAATGGTTGGAGAGACTCTGGGATACATTACTGCCTTTAAATAAAACATTTTTAAATGAGTAAATAAACTGTGCAAAGAAAGTAAAATAGTTGTTAAAATTGTGTTTCTGCACTGCACTTCCTAGAGATCACCTGTCAATCAAACAGTGTGTCCGGTACTGTGATGTCTTGGATTTTCAAGTTTGACTTTTCTTTGTCTGTTCAGCCATGGTGGCTATCGCTGCTCATGCTAACTACCCAGTTCTTCTTCTATTAATTACAAACAACCCGATGTTGCTGCTGCCGAAAACGCATCACTTCACTTCCTGTGCGCCAGAGGGTTTTTCCCAGGAAAGACCTACCAGACACCGGGGGGGGGCTCATTCATAAAACTTACCGGCAGGTTCAGCGTGACGTCAGGGGCAGATACAGTCACGGTAGGGTGTTTTCTCATTCATAAACGTGAAATAAACCTGTCGGTATTAGCGTTAACGTTTTCCCCTGTACTCCCACCCCTTTGGATCATTCGCATATTGTGAAAGCGATTCATAAAAGCACATCGAGGCGCAAAAAATACCAGAGAGCATGAGGAGGAAGGAAGAGGTTTCCTCTGCTGTTCTGACACGTCTATGCGTCTGACACACAGGCGTGGACACAGTGCTAAATATGTAAAGCTTAATTAACATGTTTGTTTTGATTGGCTGTCACCCGCGCTACAGCTGAGGATAACACAGCGGTAATGTGGCTCCGTCACGGTATTCACAGCTGTGGTACATTTATGAATTAGGTAAAATTACCGGGTCGCAGATTTTGTTTAAGACAGCTTTCCTGAACTGAGTATAGGTCGAATCACTATCGTGTTATATCAACTGGTGATAGAAGGTAGCATTTGAATTAGGCTAAATGAGTGGCACAGTGCTCATCTCACATCACGGAGACTGCAGGACCATTCCTGGTCCTCATGTGAATCTGTCCACCGAGTTGCTGATACCTTGGTGCAGTGAAAACGCTGGACTCTGGGTGACTCGTGGGATTGTCAGTGATGGGCAGATTGCAGAGGATCCAGGCTGACTGACAGGGTTGAGATGCGGACAGCAACACTTACTGCAGGGCAGGTTCATGAGCCTGTGGTCAGCAGGACAGGAGACAATGTGCTGAGATGTCAGAGCAGATCAGGGACGAGTGACAAATCAGTATTGACTCTCGAATACTGGAGTTTGGAATTTTACTGCCCCATAGCGCAAAAGCTCATCATTAGGCATTTCTGTTGGATCTCTGCTCTTATTAGCTAGCTTACTCGTCTCTATTGTGAAAATTGTGACTTTTTTGTTTGTGTCAATGACAGGCCACCATCACTCAAGGGGACAGAAGGGGTGTGATAGGTTCTGTCAATGTTGTTGCAATTCCTAGAGGTCGCCGATAGAGGTCGATAAAGGTCATCGATTACGTAATGCCTCATGAAGTGTCTCGCCACAATAAAATATAATGTACTTGAAATACAATGTTAATGTAAGATGGAAAGACATGGACTACATTTGTGTTTTAGACATTTAGCTGACACTCATCCAGAGTGACTTACAATGAGTAAGTGGGTTTATTGTCTTGCTCAAGGACACTTTGACAGGACAAATGAACACATCGGCTGTTGCAGGGATCGAGCCTATGATCTTTCAGTTACAGGACGGTCTCTCCAGCCATTAGGCCGCCCTCACACCAGAAGAAGCATTACAGTATTCTGTATATACAAAATAACTGTAACTGTAAATGATAGTCACTTTCCAGCAAAATCAAATGGATTGAGGATGACTCTTGACTAATCTAAAATGATGACGCCAAACACCAAAAGAATAAATCAATAGTCTTCAATAGTTCTTCATTTATTTAACATGATTACATAGCGTCTTTGAGACTGAACGACCCCTGGGCCATGGAATAAAGACTCCTCTCTTCACTCGTACCGTTCCACTGAAGGGATGAAAATAAATCCAAACACGCTCTTGAAAAGAAATAGCAGTTTAAGCTCCACCATTCTGGCTTCCTCCACTATTCCCCATCTAATTTAGGCCTGCAACACATTATCTATCTGTGATAAGAAGAGGGTCAGAGTTCACGCACAGGGGGGATTCCAAAAACGAAGCTTGGAGGAAGGGATTTTCCTGGTGATATTAATGGATATCAGTCATGATATTTGGATATAAACGCCCCGTGGGAAAATGTTTTTCCATCGGCCAATTGAAAATGACGTCAGGGGATTTTTTAATGTTAATCCCCTTTGTAATTGTTACATAAATATTACATAAATCCGTTGCGAACCGGTTCAAATGGTTGATCGTTCGCGCAGGAATGCATCAGGATGGCACAGACTCGAGCTCTGTCGAGACTCGGTAGACTTGGTGTGCAGAGCAGCGCGGCCCTGATGACTTGGCCTGCGGAAACCTCCCTTGTTTGAAGGCAGAATTTGCTGCTGGCCCGTTCAATAAAGCAGAGCGAGGCGAGGGCTTCTTCAGTCCACGCTATCTCAAACACAGCTCCAACTAATTAGACCGAAGGCCTTAAGATTCCAGTCAGACAGACAGGCTGCTTAGCAACTAGTCTCCTCCCAGCTCCTCCCCATTCTCCCTCTCTCTCCCTCTCTCTCTTTCGCTCTTCTCATTTTCCGTCCAACCCGAGCGCAGGGCACAGGATTCAGGTGTACTCTGGGGGGAACAATGTGGGGACTAATGAAATATTTTCAGTGCAGTCAATTCTGCACTTAGTGCCTACTCACTTAATTATCCCGCGGGTGGCCCGTTCTCGCCCGCGCACCCGGGTCTGGCTTAGCAGGCTGCCAACTCCATCTCATACACCTATGATGTGCAGGCAGACATTTCCTGCATAATGTAACTGCCTGTTTCTTTTTATACGAGGTGTTTATGGCATCTACATGTGCAATTAGTTGCCAGGTTTTAAATGTTTCACCCTCTAATTTCACAACCGCTTCTGGCAAGAGGAGGGGAAAAAGAAATCAGAAGGTGTTCCATTTGAACACGAGTGTATAATGGGGTCCCTCTAAAACCATTCACCCACTCCGTACGATGCAGATTTAACATGCCTGAGCTCTCAGCATGTCTTCTGGGCACAAAGCGTTGGTTTCACACATTGTAAATGTGGGTGGTACATTCTCACCAAGTATATAAAGAAAAAAGTGATGTGTCTTCAAATTAGCACAATAAATGTAGAGGTAAAAGGAAATAAAAATCTATCTATCTATCTGTCTGTCTGTCTGTCTGTCTGTCTGTCTGTCTGTCTGTCTGTCTGTCTGATGGTCTTAAGTTGATGCTGAGATAGTCATTGACTTCCTTTACAGTAAAAATAAATATACTGAATGTCCCTTTTAGTTAATGCTCAACTCCTAACTGCAGGAACAGAATCTACTTTTTATATTTTTATCCATTTAGCTGACGCTCTTATCCACAGTGACTTTAAATGAGCAGGTAAGGGTTCAGTGTGCTCAAGGACACTTTGACAGGACAAATGGCTTTTAATGGACCCACTGGCTGTGGCAGGGATCGAGCCCATGACCTTTCAGTTACAGGACGGTCTCTAGCCATTAGGCCGCCCTCACACCAGAATAAGCAAAGTAACTGTCAGATATATACAAGAAACAAAATGCACTAATACTATAAATGATTATGGAAAAATGCTTTAAAGACAAATAAAATGAGCTGATGACAACTTTTGACCTGAAATGATGACAGCAAATAACTTTGGTCGTCAATTCCCAAAGAATGAATGAATATGTTATTAAACATTCTTCATTCATTTAACATGATTACATAGTGAATTTGAAACTGAAGGCCTATATAAGCAGTATAAGACTGGAGGAGGGTTTAGTCTGTTGTGATCCCTTTCACCCAAACGGGTCCGAGATCCGTCACAGCTTCCTGTCAGACTACAAATCGCGGGCGGATACTCGGTAGCCTCTCATCAGCCAGTGCTTTTCTATGGCTCCATACTGAGCTCAATCAAAACTCTACATTTTACTCTTTGATCCATAGGAATATGAGCCGACCTTCCATTTTCAATCAGGTAGCATATCCAGGTGGCGGGGCCGTACTCTCTGGCGAGTGAAGCCCGCTGATCCCCTTGATTGACTTCTTGTTAGGACCTTAATTCCTGGCAACGCCATGGAGCTCCGTTTCATGGGGATTAACTGTTGCTTGGCATTCCAGGCAGAAGAAATAGGCTCACATGGGGGGAATATTCCAAGCAGGTTGCTTTAAATCCCTTCTGAGTGAGGCATTGACTTTAATTCAATTAGAAAAACTGATAAAAGGCCGAGATTGATGAAGGCTGGATGGAATTCACTTCATTGCCATGAATTATAGGCATTAAGCGGGCTGAAATACAGCAGTGGATAATGTTAAATTCAGTTTGAAGAGGGAGAAATTGGTCTCACAGATCTTTGGACTGCACCTGTTATGCGAACATCACTGGGTCTCTCACAGAGGCTTTGGATAATAAAAGATTCAGCATTATATAATTGATTTCAGCTACTTCCCCCGGATCATTTCATGCGGAGCCATGAAATGTTAAAGCCATTGTTTGACAGAAATAAAACCGTCTTGGAGAAGGTTTCACAAAGCCGGTTCCCATATCATTCTTCCCCTTCTCACCTTCTCGGTGTTTGAGATTTGCATTGGATTTGTTTATCTATATTTCTTTCCCTTGAGTAAAAAAGAAGAACACACCTCACCTCTAAAAGTGTCTACCTCTGCAGAAAGCATCGTGTTGGCGACAGCCTCCCGTTGGCTTTCTGACAGCGGACTTTGTAGCACACTGGGGATGTGCAACAGATTACAGCCACTGGCATCATCTGCACACAATGCCATGCATTTTAAAAAATAAGACCCAGTCACTCCTCATGGTGCAGCAGCGTACAGGTCGTACAGAGGTCTGATGCATTTCATTTTGCTTCATTTGAGTCAAATATTGTCGCTGTTGTTTGGGGTTTGTACTCATAACGTGCATAAATCAACATAAATTACAGTTGTCCTCCTCCTTGTTTAAAGTGGTAACCGCAAGATACAGTTTTTTGTTTTTGTGGTGTGGTGTTTCTGCACTGCTCTTCGCAGAGATCGCCTGTCAATCAAACAGTGTGGGTGGAGCTTGGCTTTTCAGTTGATGCAGTTTGAGTTTCTGTAGGTGTCGCTCTTTTCTTTGTCTGTTCAGTCATCCTAACTACCCAGTTCTTCTTCTGATTATACCAAACAAACCGCTGTTGCTGCTGCCGGAAGCATAAAACGCATCACTTCCTGTGCGCCAGAAGATTTTCCCCGGGAAAGACCTACCAGACACCGGGTGTTTAGAACAGCAAATGTAAAACTTTCATGAACTGGGTATAGGTTGACTCACTATTATCTTATATCAATCGGCGATGAAGCGAAGCAAAATGTAAATGTGTTTATATGAAAATGTCATGGATCATTACTTTAAATTGTTGCTGTGGGAGCGCAGGTGTTTTAGGATCGGGGCTATTCCATTCCATTTGTAGACGATGTGTTATAATTTTTCTCACATGGGATTTGACCATTATTTTCAGTTCAAAAACTTTCGTTATTTGCCATGTGGGCTCATTCAGGCACCTTGTAAATGCAGATCACTGAAACCCAATGAAAGGTCAGCTGCAAACAACGGACCACACACTAGCTTTAATAAAGGTGAGTTCGCTCATTTTGTCCATATAAAAGGTTTGCTGGTTGGACGTTGTTTTGTTGGCAGGTTGAAGGTTTTCATTTCAGAATGTTATATATCTATAGTATATTGGGGGAAAGCTGTTGCTTGATGTTCATTGCTCAATATTTCAAATATGTAGATCATCCACAATTGTACTATCTTGTAAGCAAAGTTCTTCAGATACATAGTCCCTTAAAAAATCCCATAATGAGTTACATTCATGTCACTTTAATGTCAGCAAAAAAATTCTTTGGGGGGTTTTCAGAGTTTTTCTCTCCCTTAATCCACCGTATGTATTTGTTACTCTATTTAAGGGTTTTGACAAAGGGATTAGAAAGATTAGTCACATCTCAAGTGGCACTTCAGCATAATAATAATTGGTCTACTTTACATCCTTGAAAAGGTGTAAAATGTCAATCTAAGTGTATTGCCAGGTTGCAAGTGGGAGACTGAGTCGTGGTAAATAAAATGTTGAAGGGAGCTGATATGCTTACACACACACACAAACACACACACACACACACACACACACACACACACACACACACAGACATTTAAATACATTGTTGACTTTATTTACATTATCGAGAAAAAGAAAATTACAGATGGTTTACTCATTTCCCATGAGTAAAGAGGGTGTTTCTCCCTCTTTTGAGAGTATATGACATTATCCATTTGTCCTATATTCATTGCTCGATTGCTTCTAATCTGCTTCATTTTACAAACTAGGTTCAATTGATGACCACAAAAAAATGAATGAACAGAAAAGAGGAATTGATGATGGAGTGTTTTCCTCAGGCATTCAGTTGCAGGACAGTCATGCAACCACTCATTGATCTGTCAGGAAAGCATTGATGGCATACACGAATATAGGGCACCGACACATGCACTATTGGATCCATGACTATGTACAATAACTGCTAATTGGGGCAGAGTAACCAGGGGCTGTATGTCAGATTAGATGTGCGGTTCAGAACTGATTGCTGAAGATATTTGGAAAAATACACCTCGAATGGAAAACGTCCCTTTTGGAAATGTTCAATAACCGCAATCAACAGCTATTAATGCTGAGAATTAAAAAAAATATATTTAAGCATTACCTTAATCTCTAATCTCTAACCCTCTAACCCAATACTCATCTCGCTAAAACTGCTATATTAATTTCCAAGCACAAAAGATACAAAGTCGAGTGTTCACATGTGATAGCATAATGTTGTGGTGGTTTATTTGCAGTGTCTGCTTGCGTCTGTTGCAAGAATGAGACAGCGTGAGATGTTTTCAAATGTCTACAAATTGAGACGTCTGAGGGAAAACGATTCTGACAGCCTAATCAGGGGGGACGTCGGGATGCAAAGGAGAGAAAAAGAAACGGAGAAGTTTGACACGAAGGACAGTCCTCAGAGCAACCATCATAATCTCTTTTTCTGCCTTCCAACCCCTGAAAGAGATTCTATAAATATACGATGGGAGTGAAAGTTGTGGGGGAACAAATCAAACATCTTTTCACTCTGAAAGTCAGATGTTAAAAAATGTATGTTGAGGGCCTTAAAGAGAGAATATACTGCAACAGTAGTGATCTGCTCTTCGTATCTGATTTTGGATTGAGACGTCGAGCACCCAGAGACTTTGGATTCTGGCTGCCGGAGCCTCGTCCCACGCAGGAATCTCAAACCTTTCATTTCGCTCGCAGATCCAGCCCGAGTCATTTCAGAATCAATTAGAGCTGGTGCCGGCGCCGTCCCATGTGTTAAGGGGATTAGTCGGTCACTCGCTCAGCTGCACTCGTCTCTGCCTGTTCTCTCAGCTTCACATGGCAAAACAGGCTTACTTTACACACATACAACAGATGGTAAGTAGAGATGGCTAAATCAAGCCCGCTCGTTTTCTTCTCACCATACGCTGAAATTCACAGAAATGGCGTTCTCCCGAAATGGAGACGAGGCCGTCTCTCTTCGCAGCAGCACCCACGAGATTGTACCTTTTCTTTACACCGTGCATTTTATATTAGGATACATTCTTTGTGAAAAAGGATTTTAGGGGATTACAGAGCTGTGACACTAGTCTCCAAGACAGAAGGGGTCAGACGTTCAGCGCTACCCAGGAGTATCAGGGCGGTGAAGCCCTCTCCAAACACTGGGGCTGTGATGCTGTGCCAGAGCAACCGGGTTGCCCAACAGCCTGCCAGAGTGAAGAGCTCTGTGCATGGCAGGCGATAAAGACACCCTGCTGTTGGTCGATAATAGAAGTGGATAGTGGACAGACCTCCCCACACACACACACACACTGACCACATTGTCGAGAGAGACCATTTGCTTCTCCTTGAAAAGAAAGAAGAAAGCAAACACAAGGTTTTCCAATAAAAGATGTCATTACTGAACCTGATAGAAAGACTCTCGCCACTTTTCTTTCGGAAATGTGACAAACAACAGCAGCAGCACCAAACACACTGTGGCTGACCGTGCCTCTGTAGTCCGCTCACAGTTTGAATGACTTCCCCTCAGACGCCGGTTCCACTGGAGAAACTCTTTTGTTGGTTTGGGTTTTTCTTGCGTAATTCTTCCATGTTGCTTTGCGTTCTTTTATTGGTATGTAGGAATATGTATGTCAAATTGTACGTATGTTTTGTTTTTTTGTTTTTTTGATGATGATGATGTATGATTGTATGTATGAGGTGAAGTATGCTGTGTATGGAACTGATGTTTTTATTAAGTGACACAACAACACAGAGTCCAAGACTAATTTCCCCACGGGGACAATAAAAGTATTTCTCATCTCATCTCATCTCATCTCATCTCATCTCATCTCATCTCATCTTATCTTATCTTATGTTCTACGAATGCTACTTATTCCTATTGAAGGCTTAGCTGATGAAGACTGTGATATACGGTCAGTTTGACTACTGTGGACAAAAATTTACTTATTGTAAGTCGCTTTGGACAAAAGCGTCTGCTAAATGCCATAATGTAACGTAATGTAATGTAATGTAATGTTTTGTTATTCTTTGTGTGTTTTGCACTGATCCCAGTTGAAGTTTTTCATTTCAAAACAATATCCATTTTGTGAGCAAATTGTTTCCATTACTCAATATCATTTACATAATCATAAATGGTATACTTTTGTAAGCAATTATCTTTTGTTACCTAATAACTAAAATAATATTCTAGAATGGCTTTTTACTGCCAGAAATCAAATCAGGTCTTTTCAAATGGTGGATATCTCATTTTGGATCAGAGCCCTAATGGGGCAAATAAAGTTCTACTGAACAGAATGAATTGAGACACTGAGCATAATCTGAGCCGATGACCAACAGCCTAAAACATTACAGCAGTTGACATAGGAGGAGGCTCAGTCTAGCTGTCCAAGAGAGAGTTTATAC